>JAHWXV010584260.1:0-12188 GCA_024586415.1 Phrixothrix hirtus | reverse complement strand
ATAGAGATTCCTCGTCTTTTTGTAGCAACGATGCTGACTTACATTATCATCGAATAAATTATTGTTTATAGCCGCTTCAGTCTCCTCAATAGTCTGTGTTACGGTATTCTCACCGATATTACACTCAGTTAGAAACAACAAAACATAATACTTATAAAATCCATCTGTCATGTGCTCTTGTCTTCTACGAAAGAAAATACTTCTTTAATTTAAATATATGAGAGTGCAAATTATTTATACGAGTAACGAATGTTTTGAGAAATAAGGGAGATATAATAGGGAGGTCCATACAGAAATTACATGTGTATTTTTAAGTATTATTATAAAAAAGTTATCAGAAATTGATACGTAAAAGAATTTGGTAAATATGTTCAATAAGGCCCAACTTATAGCGAAATAAAATTTGGTAATCGTTTGAACTGCTTGAACCACTACCGGTTGGTTTGACGTCAGGCACTCGCGTGAATCTTATCCCATGCGAACGCCTGCGGTTGTTTTGAATGGACTAGAAAAATTTTAAAACCTCTCTTGCATAAATTTAGTGATATTAATTTTATAACCGTAAATACGAATAAAACCAACCGAAAACAGTGGAACTAAACTTCAGCGGTACGCAACTCAAACTTTAAACACAAACAGGTTATTAGAATTTATAAAAAAATGTTTAATCATCGCAATGCATTTCCATATGTATAATGTATCTAATTTTGATTAAGTTAAAAATTGGCTGACGTGCCTATTATGATGAAATTGTACAAATAGTTCCTAAAATTAAAATTCTGTATCTAATAAAGTTAAATATTGAATGAGAAAATATAAATTTGTACCGAAAAGATACATACAGTGTGTAAATAAAATGTAATATTGCAAAATTACGCCAAACACACTAATCGATGAGCGTTAGATTTAAGACATCCTATATGCAAGAGTTCACTCAGTTCTGTTTGCGATTGTACATAACACAACCAGTTGATTTAAATAATATTACTTCGTTTTTGTTAGTTATAAAATAGATTAATTTATTTTTATATATGTATGTATGTACAGTACCTTTTATAGTAATTGATATGCTGACATACTACATATCTATATCTGTAATTGAGACAGCTAATAAATAAATTAATAATTTTTAAATTTATTAATGTTTGCATGTTGTACATTATAAAATACAATGTTGGGTTATTTATCGTTTTCACTGTCAAAGACTCAAAAACAAAATAAAACCAAAATATATACAAAATACAATAAAATTCAGGGCACCAGTATTCTTGTTTTTATATATTAAATTTCTCTAATATTTACACAGAAAGAGCATTCTACGTTGACAGATTAGAAAACAGCACCAAAGTTCAGATCAACCCAGGTATGTTAACTATTTATTAGATTACTTAAATCAAATATACAAATTTGAAGTTACTGTTTTGTAAGTGATATTTTGGGCTGAAAAATAGTCATTTACGGCTCATTACATTGATGAGCAAGTAATACGGGCGACGATGTAAAAAAATGCTACAACCGCAGAAAATCCGATTAAACGCTTAGTGAAAAATTTACAAATTTAAAACAAATTTTGTTACAAACCAGAGCATAATGTGTTAGAAATTTGTTTTCTTTACAGATTTAATTGCATTTTATTTGTTCGTAAGGAACAGCGTGCGTCTAGAAAGCGAGAAAAAGGATAGTTGTTACAAACTTCTCACTTAAGACCTCAACCTAGAGTGATAAAGTAATAAGACTATTAAGTATGTCCATGCAGATTACCTTCGTAGTAAACGTGCTTGTATGGTTGCATACCGGTCATTTAAATATAGCTTTTGTCATTGTTAGGTAAAAAATGTTAGTTTCCGTACTACTGGTTGCCTATGCTTTATTATTTTTAATTAGCATAAATCATTAACTAACTTATTAAACAAATGTGATATTTATCTATTAAGACATTTTATTTTTTAGCAATAAACGCTGATAATTAAGTTACATGCTATATAATTCTCTTATCAACAATATTCCTGTTTGATTAATTGCACTATCAATTTTAAAGCTTTGATAAAAATAAGTATTATATATTCTTAAGGTTAATGTATTCAACAGTGTTTATAGTTTGACAAAAACTTGTTATTATGACATGAAATTACAATGAATCCCAAATACACTTCATGGTTTTCTTAAAAATTTTAGTGGTGAATGTTTTTTCTGAAAAACATTGAACAGAAATTATCAGAGGAGCTATAGAGCATGTTGTACAAAACGTTTTTAAGATATGTTTTAATTTAGGAAAGAATGGCAAATAAAGGACTTTGCCAGATATCAATGTATAACAAAAAAAAAGATTCAATTAAAAGTGTTCCAGCTAAAACATAGGATAAGGTTTTATTGATTGAAGAATAGCATCTACCCCTTTTCATATCGTGTCCTTAGAAAACGTATTCCAAAATATATATTTTATAAGTTGTCTGCTTTAGGAAAATGCTAAAGGTAACTTGACTAAATTAATAGATGAGTTAAAGAAAATGTATTAAGATTTATAGGATAAACTTTTGTGTACTATGCATTTTCAATCAAGATAAGAGGAAAACATTTTTAAAGTATCAATATTAGCTTTTCCAATCAATTATGAAGGTTATTACATTAAATATCTCTAATTAAAGATACCATATTATTTGCAAACACAATTTTTCATGAACATAAAGTATTAAAATATAAATTCCACTAATCTAACACGCTATAGAATATCTTTTCAGTTGAAAATTAAACAGCACGTTTTGTAAATGATTGAATCAAAATTTTAAATCCCTTTAAAATTTAAAACTAGTATCTGCATATTTCTACATTATAAAATGCGTGCTTCCATCTATATATAAGAAATATTACTATATTCTATGCAATAAGAACAGAAGAAGTTTGCAATAATACCCTAATAAAATTTATATTGTATGGTATGAAAGTATGTTAAATAGTTATCTTGATTTTATTTTTGCTACAGCTATCTGCAATAGAAATCGAATTTTATAATGCAATCAAATAGAGTAGTAATCTGTATAGAAATGAACTTACTATTATATTTATAGAAATACCTATATATTCGCCAGTAGATGGCAAAACGTATGTCACTTAATTTTGATTTTTTTCATTTACCCAAAATTTTGCCTAATTGATTATGTTTTCATTAATATTATGCAAGAATTAGTTTAAATAATAGTTCTAAGAGAAATGTATCGGTTTTTATTAACTTCTTTCATTCAGTAGCTGAACGAATTAAATTAAATACTTCATTGTAGTTCTAATACTAAAAAGACAAGTTATTATTCTAAACAGTTGTTCTTGAACTGTACGAAGAAACATGTCCTTATCTTTATTAATAAATGGTGGCTTGAGTATTTCATTTATATATTTCGTAATATGCGCTTATTAAAAATTATGGCAATCATTAATGGGAAACTCATACCAAAGACAAGAGAAAATTTTATTTCTTTCACTGTAATAAAAATATGGTGAAACTTTTTAATTTAGCTGGCGACATTTATTTTTATCCTTTTCAAGCAGACTAACCTTTAAGTTCCTTAAAATGTTGACCACCAATTTATTGTGTCAATTAATAGCAATTTTAAAATAAAATTTATTGAACCAGTTATTTATATGTAGGCTAATGCTGTTCAATTATTGTTACCTACTAAACTCGTTCATTTTCCCTTATGTACCAACTGTTCTTTTTTCAAGACAATTTTCCAAATATATAATATTTAAGAAGATGAAATTAAAAATCCTTATCAATAAAATATAAATAACATTTCTATTAATCAAGGTAGATCCTAATATGCAGGAAAATGTTAATTAGATTACATTAGGACATTATTGACAATGAACTTGAACACATCTTACATAATTTCAATAGCAAAACAATGCACAACAACAGTATACCTTTCGTTACAGGTAACAAGGTAAGTAATGATATATTATTCATAAATGGTCGGTTTCAAGTTATATCATAACATTTATAATACTAAAACATGTTTTTAGTAATTAAAACCCAATACAACAAATATAGAATGGGCCAAAACTCAATCATCAGAGTCGAAATGTTAAAGTTCCAAATAAAACACGGTTGGGCATCCTTGCCATGATAAGATTGACAACTATTCATTTATTATTCTAATTTTCTATTTTTAATTATAACAATTATGTGGAAGTATTGGGTGTAATTTTACGTTATAGCAATTGTTATAAAAATAGTATTACCCAACGAGGCAAAATACCAAATTCTATTTTTATAGGTATTTTAAGATAACTTTGAAACTATGCGTGCAATACAAAATAATAAAATAATATTGTACTAATTATAATACTAGATTTGTTAAGCTAATTTAGCTCTAACAATTATGAAATAATATTTTTGACTTACGAATAACAACTTTTTCAATTTAGATATTTCACGGACGGTATCTATTATTTTTTTAACCTATTAACGTAATATTTCAGAAAAATTTGAACCGAAATGATTTTTTTTAACAAAAACGTTTTTACCAACTGGACAATCAGGATTACAAATCCTACATGATTAAACATTTTTTTCTTATTTCTTCTGTTCTAAAAAATTACATTAGTGTATTTTTAAAAATAGTTAATATCATGTAACTAACTCACAAGTTGTCTTTTATCATTTCGAGAAAAGCTATGGCAGTTTTTCGTTACTAAGTAGCTTTTATTAAATTTTCATAATTTACAAGAATATTCTAGACACTAGTGCATCTTGCGAGGAAGATCAAAGGTTCTATATGATTCCGTACATAGAGCAAAGTTCAAAATATATATGGTATACTTTCACTAATTAACATGGAAAGTGTCTTCTTAGGTTATTACTTGTTGTTTTCTACGTGTTCATTATACCCTTTAAGGTATTTCCAGATGAGGACATATAATTAAATAATTAACTATTACGGCTTGAAATTTCCGTTATCAAAAATATTCGCTAATTAGTTGAATGTTCATAAACGTATTTCGTATTATTTAATCGGTTTCTTCTCTAGACATCTACATAAAGATGCAGTAGATAATATTCTTAAATTTAAGTTCCTATAAGTTTCAGATTACAACTTCAATTTCTTAGTCATTCAATTTTTAGTTTGTTTCGCTAGTAATTTGACCCGTTGAAAGCCTGGATTGTTTAATCTCCGAATCTATGATTTTAGGAGCAGTAATGTAACAAATTCTACTTTATCATATATCGTTTATATTTTTAATCTTTTTAGAATCATTTTTAGCTAGAAGGGCGCTTGTTCTTTACTTCTAGGTTCGATAACCTCTTCTGGTCGATCTAGATTGAAATTGACGTTTACTGCATCTAATACTGCATATCGAATTTTAACAGGAAATCAAGTGGAGTATTTCATTCTTTCTTTTAGTTTATTTATGTAATTATTTTTATTTTAGGAGAGTTATTCTCGAACTAAGAACATATTTTGGTTGAGATTGTTAACTGCAAACATTTATTTCAACCATGGTAGCTTATTCTTTACTTGTTAAAGGACAAAGTAAGTTGTTTTTGCAACTGTGGAGCATTTGTCTTTCTTCCCTTAGAATTTATTTTCCTTCATTTTTGCATTTTATCAGCCCTTTTAGTCCTTAAGTTGCAATAAATACCAATGATTTATACTAATTTAAGAGTTTTCTTTTGCCTACATGAAGCAATTTTCGTAGAACGTATGATTTGCAGCTTCATAATTCATAGGGTTTCAGTGCATTTTGCAGTTGAATGTTTTATCATAGAATAGATAATAATTTTTTTCTGCTCATTAGGTAGTACGAGTATGATTTCTCATGTTTAAGGTTGTCGGATTCTGAGCAAGTACCAGTCCATTATACTCTGAGGCTAGCGATATGATTTTCTTCGTTATTTTCTATTTGTGGTATTTAATCACAGATGTTGGGGTAGTCAAAATGGATTCTCTGTAAGCTTTAACTGCTCTTTTGGCGACTCAAACACGCTTTCCATGCAACGTTTTCTTAAATTTTGGGAACTCCAGTCTGGAGAATATGCTGGATGGTATAGAATCTCGACATTCCCTGCCTCCGAAAGTTCACTTATGCGACAAACGGTGTGCAAGATGTCAATATCGTGGTGAAGAGCGATGCTCCGATTTTCATTGGTTTTTTGCAGTTTAGTGATAACCTACAATAAAAAAATAGTTGTATACCAATCTAAATTAAGAGTTCGTCGATCTTCAGGAACGAATGTCCTACATTGGTTTCATTTCATGTTGAAATACCTACACACCTGATTGAACTTTGCTTACAGATTTCTACCTTTTGGATCTAAAATTTGTCACTACTTACGATGTCATACGTGATTTTATGCTCTTCATCACAAGCTACCTTTTGGTCGTTAATGAGAAGATGTGAGACCCAACGTGAAATCAGCTTTCTGACATCCAACTCTTGATGTAAGATCTTTTGAACTGCAGTCCCCAAGATATCTGTTTTTTTGAATCTCTTGGTATATAACATGTCTATCTTTTTTGAATCTCTTGGTATATAACATGTCTATCTTCTTTGATTAGCTGGCGCACACCGATATTTTCTGGAATGAACGGTGTTTTTGATAGACTTCCGCTACATTTCTCACCAATATTAGTTCAGCTACACAACTTTTATGAGACAATTTCCTTTTAAAGTTGTAGAAAATTATGGCACGATAATTTTATGTGGTCAATTACATTTCTTATCCGACTTGGTCACTTCAAACGCTGACTATACTCGAGTGGATTATCGTATCGTGTTAAAACATACAACATAACAAACATGTGATCCTCCAAATATCACTATAAAACTTTTATTGCTGCGCCCCCTTTAGCCAAATATCACATCATAAAAGGAAGACCTCTTACCACAAAAATAAAGTTTGCATTATGTACAGAAGTTAAAAAATAATCAAGTTTGCAAGTTCAGGCTTCTTCAGAAGAGATACCTTTAATTTTGTCATTCTTTTTTAGGTTTAGTTTGAAATTCATCGCTGGAATTGCAACCATCTAAATCCGATGATAAATTATTATTATGAGAATCAATCCTATACCAATTCTATTTTAAAAATTTTAGGTTGAAGTATTTTACGCATTCCTTTTTATTTTTGGCTTCTGAAACTGTACTCAAGAGTTACGTACTGCCTAATTAATCACATTTCTTATAAAATAAGCACTCCATTTTTTGGTAGTTGTGATAAACAAATGGATAGTGTTCTGTTCACAAGGTCTACGCCAACAGTGTTCCAATTATAATGTTTGCTATCTTAAAACATTGCATACTTTCATATTCTTTACGGTGTTTCGGTCATCTTCTACATACATCTAATGTCGTGCTTGAATAAAGAGTTGAAAAACATTATTACACTTTCGTTGTCTAACCAAAGTGTTCAGCAATAGTTCCACCACTAAATACTTTAATTCTACAAAATTTCTAGGCTGTTTGGAAAAGCCGAATCTACAGGAGTTAAATTTTTTAGAGCTGTTTTTAAGCTGCTCATAAAATTGAATGTTGAATTGTCTATTTATAAAACGCACATATTGCGTGTGCAATCCCTGAAGAAGACAGTTTTGGAATCCTAATAAATAGACTCCTAATGAGCTAAATACTTATTAGTTTACAAATAAAAGCGTTAGCCGTTTCAAACATACAAACAGCAATAAATACTTTGTTGCGAGACTTTAGTTTTATTATTGACTATACATCAACCCAACTTTAACATATTAAGATAAAATATACTACCTAAAGATGGACGCATTAAAATACATTTAGAAAGGTTCGTTCTCAAACTAGGGTTTGATCCCAGGATTTTTAGCTTAGCATCCTAATGCTCGGCCGCCCGAGCTATCCGGGGAATAAAATTCAATTAATAATATTTTCAGGTAGACGGTTTTTAATTTTAAATTCTAATTGAGGCCACACTGTATGTACTTTAGTTGGAGTACATCAAAACTGGCCAGCTCCGCCTGTTAGATCAGTTGCATTGACAGGTGGGAGATTAACAGACTGCAATTTCGGTAGCACACCGTATAACGGGGCAAATCACGCAAGGCGAATAGGATTCCAAGTGAAATTCAAGTAAGTAAATACAATATTAAATACAAAACAAAAGTGGAACTTTAATATTTACTAGTGTCTCGTTCGCATTGAGCAGTTTACATTCTGGGCGCTCCCCTTATAAAACAAAAACAAATAAGACAAATTCTACCTTAAATCTAGTTTAAAATTATAACAGTAATAAATTCAGTTGAACAGTTTTATTCTTTGGAAAGTCAAACTAAATTTCAAGCAATAAATACAATGGTTCGCAGGTGCACATATGTTTATAGTAATCGTATATGATCTAAATTTACTTTGCACAAAATGGTTATAATACTGTACGCACTAGGTTAGCAGATCGTTTAGTTTAATTTAAACGTGGGTGACTAATCAATTTAGTTCGACCGCAGTTAGGTTACAGACATCTGGAAATCCGAATGGTCGGGAAGATTTAGATGAATATTCGGGTATTGGGTAACCTCCTCTAATTAATGAGGGTCTGTGGTGGAAAAAGTTGCACCCGAGGGTTCGTACAAGGGAGCATTCAGGTGGAGCGAAGCTAGTTGCCTCAATACGCCGGTAAATGGTGGCAATGAAGTCCTAAGGGGAGATCGGTAGAAGATGTTACGACGTAAAGAAGAAAAAAAATATAATCAGTAAAAGAGTAGATCTGATTGCGACGTTCTAACAATACATGCACCAGCAAGATCGTGCGATGTCAGAGATGGGTTGAGGACAGCACAAAGTAGTCCACCTAGGTCAAAAGGGCAGAAAGGGAAAGTTGGGTGACAATCGTTCGTCAGAAATGCTCCGGGGCTTGTCCAGCAGTAGGAAGTTCTACCTAGCTAAAAAAAAGGGGGGAGGCACTGTTGTAAAGGTAGCCTCATTGTAAAAACCGATAGTTTTTCGCACGTTTCAATGTTATAATGTTATTATTAGCTTAATTGAAAGGACAATGTGAAAGACTTTAAGAATTCGCGAAGTGCGGGAAACATTTAATAATTAAAATAATTAATTATGTATATAAATGCCTGTAAACCTAGGCGTTTATCTAATTAAAAATTAGATAAACTATAAATAATGTATTTAGTAAAAATAAGTCAAGGTTATTGTACATAACAAATAATACGCCGCCATTTTAAATATGAACATGTAGCAAACTTCAACTACAGAGTTACCGTAAATTACAGGATTGAAATAGAAAACAAAGTACGCCAGTGGAATAAAGATACCGCGTACCGAATCAGTATATAGAGAGCGAAGAAAGCACGCTTAAGACACACTTCGATGTCAACCACGAACCGATTCACTCCGCGTTTGACTACGAGGCGAGATAACCTGCCTGCAGTCGCGAAGCGGCATTCCTAATCCGACCGCGACACAATAAACCTCAAACTCGCTCTCGCAACAGGACCCGCTTTATGAATCAACCTTTGATTTAGAATATATAATGGAACCGGTGAACTTAGTTTACGCTTGGAAGTTGTAAAACGCCCTTGCCATCGCTGACGAGATCTAGGTACCAGGCCAGCGGAGATCGTCACCGAAGGACAATCACGACCCCTCAGCTAAACAGTTGCATGGGCGACAGTGAAGTTAAAGGCTCGTATAAACTGCCTTCTTCTGACGTCACAGTTTCCCGTAGAACTTGACGAAATAACCCGACAGACCCGCAGGTAATGCTCGTAAACGCTTCCTTCAGTTCAGAGGGTGACAGAAACTTGCGGTGAAAGGTATACAGACCGCAAAGGATTGCTGTATTAGGAGCACAGAAAATCCTCCAGGTCAACTATTACCATCTTATGTATCATTGCCAACAGCGTTGATGCGAGACCCGTCCTTAGACAACTTCCAAGTGCACCCTATCATTCGCTAAAGGCATGCAGAAATTAATTATCAGTGGTTGAACACCCTTTTATGAGAAACGCTAATTAATTAATTTCATTGATAATAACTTAACATTATCATCCGTCCGTCGCTAAAATTTAACATTAGCTAAAATAAACTGATTGTCGTCAACAATAATTAAATACATTCATTGTTTGAGTTTTACGAATCGAACTTAATATTTAATTACGGTCGTTATAGAATAACTAATCTTAATTTCATTTTGTACATATTTATTTTAGCATTATAGAACGCGTAGCTAATTATTTTGAATATTTCGTCATTGTTTCGTACACATTTATTCTGAAATTTAAGACTCATATTGTAAATACTTTTCAATTTGTAAATAACCATTTATTTGTTTTTATTTATAATACATAACTTGTGAAGGTTTATTGACTTATTATTTACTACCCAGTTTAGCTAGATATGAACGATTAAGCCCTCCGTTAATGAGAAGTCCTATAAAGAAAGAATCCGGCCTATAATAATTTTCTCCCTCGGCACAAGTAGAGAAAAACGAAACGTCACACTGTTGGTCGTCGAAAACCGGCCAATAAAATAATAAATAATACTATTTATTCCACCAACAGGCGGCAAAATCAACAACTCAATTACATAACAACAAATATAACAAACCGCAATACAATAAAAGTAATTGCAAATGGTTAATTACGGTGCTTCTTCCCTGGTTTAAGGCTAACACAGATATAGGTCCTGTTAGAAAATGACTCAAAGCAAAATTTAAATATTATAAAAGTATTTTATATTCCCTTAGGAATGCGTACATCAAGCATATGTTCGCTGCCTTTTTTCCGGTTTAAGGCTAACACAAAAATAAATAATTGGAAATGCTATACATCTCAATAGTTTAGAAGTGATTCCAAAATAGTAACTTCGTCCTTCACGAACGCAAGCTAGTTCAAATTATGAATTTAAGAATTAAGTAAATACAATCTGACAGAGGGCCCAAAAGCAAAAGCTATTCTCCTCTTTTTGGCTGTATATAAGTCCGCTATATACTAGATATTAAATTAGTAATTAAGAGGTATGGAAAGATTACATAGTAAGTCTTAACAGTATAATCTTTACCGTGGTATTAAAGGTAAAAGCATAATTTCAATAATTTTTAGACATCGTTACAGATCTAAACATGAAATATTTTAGAATGAATAGCCTTTAGTTAAATGAATCAAAATAATATGCTGGTGAAAGCATTTGCAAAATGTGAAGACGTATGTCTTGCCTCGTATATTACTTCAACATTGGTATGTTGCAGAATTTGCGTACAGATAACTCGAAGCGTAGCAGGCAAAAAAAGCTGCGGGGCAGGTGCGTATTAGCAATTACGTGAGAGAGCCCTTCAAACCCATATTGAAGTACAGATTTACGACGTATCAATTATTAATTGGTAAACGAAAGTAGCAACGTTATAATTGGGAGATATAAAAATTACAACCTTTATGTGAAGCACATCTTGACTGTCGGACACAGTAGTCTGCACCTTGAACTAGGTAAGACCTCAGTAGTGAACTAATTAATTTCAGATACTCAATTGAAAATGTTGATTCAAAGGTTATACTCTTTAATAATAACTTGATATCACTTTTCAATCATTACGCATCTTATATAACCCCAAAAATTAGCAAACCAGCTACACCTTGGTTTAATAACAACCTAAAATTTGTTATAGAAATGAGAGATCGAGCTTTTAATATTAAAAAAAAATAATAAAACCCCATTAAATTTTCAGTAATATAAACAATTACGTGATGTGGTAACTAAATAATGTAGAAAAGAAAAGAAGGCATATTATAATCAACTTATTAAAGAAAATTAAATTAATTCTGTTTGGAAATCTCTAAGACAAGATGTACTTGAAAATAAAGCATCAACCACACTACCAAAATACTTGACGAATGCCGAGAATTTAAATAAATTCTTTATAAACTCCACGCTTCCTTTAAATCAAATTGATAATCAACAATTACTGTAGTATCAAAATAACTGCAAACATAAGGAAGAACTAAATTTTTATTTGGTTGATGCTACTGAAGTTATTAAAATCATTAATCCAATAAAATCAAATGCGTCTGGACATGATGGAATTTCTTTGTACATGATAAAGTTATGCATTCGCTTTCTTTTACCGGTCATTACACATATAATTAATTTTTGCATAGAAAATTCTGTCTATCCACAAAGTTGGAAAATTGCCCATGTAATTTCGTTAAAGAAAATAAGCAATCCGT
>JAHWXV010584256.1:0-10862 GCA_024586415.1 Phrixothrix hirtus | reverse complement strand
AGTAGTTCTCATGACAAATATGAAAATGGAAATGTCTGTATGAATTAAGCAAAGATACATCATTTTGTTTCCATAGGTCTCTTAGTTAGAAAACTTTTTAAACACACGTTGTGTTTGATTACAAGAGCTACTAAATTATTTTGTAAGGATTACTGAGTACATATTTTTGGACTTAGATTATGCTAGAATACTAAATTGGGTGATTTCTTCATTACAATTTATTTATCGCCTTAAAAGCTTGTCAATCTTATAGAATAAAAAACGCTTATTCTCAAATTAACGTCTTTATTACTACAAATTAAAATAGATTTACCTCATATCTATTTGAAATTTAAATTAATTGATTCTCTTGATGTATTAAATGTTTTTACATTTTAGCAAAAATAAAAGAAGTTTCTTTACTCCCAGCCGAAAATATGTTTGCTTTAATTATTTCGTACTACTTTGTAGGTTTTAGTATTGTACATTTACTTCGTTTGCTAGTGCAGTTCTACCTACCTGTTTACATTCTTTGCATCAATGAAACTTAATTTTTAGGCACGGTGAGCGTACTACTACTATTGTATATTTCAGTCGTAGCAATAAAGGATGTCCCATAAAGTGCGCAAGATTTGAATTACGCGCTGTTGCTACATTATTAGATTGCTAGCTCTACTACTTCCGCCATCCTGTTTTGTTTGTGTTTCCGTTAGCTAACATTGATCATCACCCGTTGCACAAAATAACAGCGGGTTGTTATTGACGAAAGTCACTACATGAATGAAGAATTTGATGTGTTAGATATTAAATCGCCCAGAAGCCCTTGTGCTGCCCGTTGTGTTGAAAACACAGCGGCTGTAAAAGATAATGTTGAAAACTGGCCATTCTAGGAATCACTATGAACGGAATCTTAAAAGAAGTTTGTTTTCCGAATTGCTATAAAATCTAACAGATACAAGAACTCAAACAGCGTGATCACTTGAAGTACCGAGAATTCGTTAGTTAGATATTGGGTTAAAATAAAATAGACAACATTTTTGTGATAAGATCATATTCAGAGATGAAACCCATTTCCACCTCAATGGGTACGTAAATAAACAAAATAGCCAGGTTTCGAGAGCAGAGAAGCATCAATCATTCACGAGAAACATTTGTGTACTCAAAGAGCAACTATCTTGTACGGTTTTTTGACCGGCGGCGTAATTGGGGATATTTTTTCGAAAATCGAACTGGTGATGCAATAACAGTTATTAAAAAACGTTAGTGTAATATGATAATAGAATTTGTACGGCGTCAACTTGACGGTTTGGATTTGGAAAGCATGTGATAACACCACAAAGCAACCAGTCATACTGTCTAAAAAGTTTCTTGCACGTCCTATTTCACGTCCGGTGATCAAAACTAGCCGGCGAGGTTATAAGATTTAACATCTTTTGGCTTCTTCCTTTCAGGAAATCACGCACTTATGTCAACAATCCACGAATAATTTCTCAACTGAAGGAAGAGATTTGTTGAGTTATTGATAAAATTGAACCAGAAGTGTGTAGCAAGGCCATTGAAAATTTCAAGGAACAGATAATAGTATGCCTGCAGGGCTGCGTAGAATATTTGAATTATATTGTGTTCCACACTTCCACACTTTGTATTCATTTCAAAGAATTCGTTACACTTTAGTAAATATAAATTTTTATCACATTATTAAATCTTGTGTACTCTATGGAACAGCCTTTAGAAAATATCGTTTATGCTCGGTCTACATGAGGCCAGTTTTTCAAGTTAATAGAGCAAGTTAGTATTCCGGAGTCCTATCCTCACTTAATATACTGGTTTGGGACAATGCTAAAGCGGTTTACACGATGCTAGGAAATTTTAAGCAAGCATGGTTCCACAGAATTCTACCTTACGATACAATTGTACAAGTTTTAAATTAACCTCGTTACTTAGTTTTGGCAATTTTTCAGAGAGGCGTATCATCTATGCCATAAGATATAAAACGTGTCTTCACCGTTTAACGTTTTAATTTTCGCGCGAGGCTTTCACCCGTGGCATGGTAATTCTTTACCACAAATAAGGTTTTTACATTTTTCTTCATTGTAAAATTTAAAGTTTCCAGTTTTCATTAGGTGGCAGTAGCCTCTGTCTTTTTAATCTAAGTGTCTTTTCACTTTTATAATTTCTCTTTACTTTGATAATTTCTTAGTATAACTTAATCTACATTTCTACAAGCCTTGATTTTATTCAAAACTGGCTTAGATTCTCAACTTATGAATAGAACCTAAATATTTGAGTTACAAAATATTTGCAATTAATAAAGTGCTTAAATTGATTTTGGATGCCATATAATTCTCTAAGGATGAATTTTGGTTTTATATTTCTTTCTGAAGACTCATACTAAACCTTTTAGGAATATCTCCAGGGCCAGATAATTTTTGGGCGTTATCCGCTCAGTCCTTATTAACTAATAAATTCGGGTTTCATCTGCTAGTACATTAATGAAACTACATATATCTTGAAGATCATTGTTGAAACAATCACGAACAATCCCGTAAAATTTTGAAGGTGTTGGAAACCGTTACAGAGGATTGATGAGTTCCTTTGTTTTGTATGCCAACTTTTTGAAGTAGGAGTCTATTGCTACCGTTGAGGCTCTTAGTGCCTTGCTCCGCCGATGTATGCACTATCAGGAGCGATAGGTTACCTTCCATGGACTATTTAACTTTGTCTCGCAAATAAAATTTATGTTAAGATACTTTTTAACAATTTATAAATTTAATCTGAAACATTTTATAGCATTATTGTCATTATTGTTCCATGTTACTAAAATTATATGCAGTACCAAGCAGTTTAAACATTTTCCAGGCCAGTTCATGCAATGCAACTTAATCGCAGAGGTTTCTGCCTTCCACTGCTTTTCCTGCAAAAATGTAATGGCACCTAATGTCGATATCTAGTAATCTTATAAATTTATTCAATTTGTTAATTTATCAAAGTTTAGAACACCTTGTTATTATTTGTCATGTAAATATTCACCACTTTTTGGTGTCTATGCAATTAAACCAAGTTAATACAGGTTGTAACAAAAATGTAGGCGGCTACTTCAGAAAACATTCTACTCTTGAAAAAGAACACAAAAGTCCATATAAGTATATGTCCAAAAATGAGTTATTCTCATTATACAGCCATGTTTGTGTAGAGGCTTGTTATTTTTGCTTTGTTGGAATTTCATTATTTTTATTCAACTTATCAGGTCAACTTGTATCAAGTGACAAGCAAAGAAATTGATTGCACGCTTGTGTTAGTTCATAGTTTAATCAATAAGTAGTAGTTATTGTACTGTTAAGAATAGAGCATTATTTAAATGCAGAAATGGTTGACATGCATTTAATGTACGGTGCTACGAATTGTAACCAGGCTGAAGCAAAATGACTTTAAGCGGAGCGTTTTCCTGACCTACGCTTGCCTGGGGAAAAACGAGAAACGAAACTGATTGTTTGAATGCAAGAACCATTAGTCGTGGCAGACTTCCACCACTCGAAATCCTGAAATGGAAGAGCGGTACTTGTTCAGGTTGAAGACAATTCCGGCTAAATACTAGGACACTTGCGCGAATCGCACATGTAGACCATATGAGTATTTGGAGAGTTTTGAGGTCTTAGCAGTTACACCCGTATAATCTCCAACGTATTCAAGGACTTACTGTAGTAGACTTTACACCACGTTTAGAATTCTGCAATTGGTTTTTACGAAAATGTATAATTTATCCTCATTCCCCTTCCGTAGTTTTGTTCCATCAGAGATGAAACAATTAATTTCCACAACCTACACATTTGGCAAGACGAAAATCCGCATGCTTTTATCAATCAAGGCACCAGGAAAAACGTTCATTGAATGTTTGGAGAGGAATAATTAATGATATTGTAATTGGTCCCATCTTTCTTGAAAGAAGGTTGATAGGTGCAGTTTATAGACATTTCTTGGAGAATAACTTACCCCTCTCTCTAGATGAAATTGATCTAGAAATTAAAAGATACACATGGTTCATGCAGAACAGTGCACCAGCACATTTTAGTTTACTGAGCAGGGAATTTCTGAAGAATATTTATCTCGAATGCTTGATAGGACATGTGCGGTTGATTGCAAGGCCTGCCATGTCACTAGACTTAAATCCCTTGGATTTTTATCTATCGGATTACCTGAAGCAGACTTTTTATTCCCAGTCTATTCTAACTATTTAGTACCTCCGACTGCGTATTGAAAATGGCTTTAATAGAAAACGAAACACTCCGGGTATTTGTGAAAGGGTGAGAAGATCGCTACGAAGACGAGCAGAGCAATGCGTTATGCAGGTAGGCGATCACTTCAATCATTTGCTCTGACATTTGTTTCGTTTCCTTTATATTTGAATAAAAATAATAAAACTTCGACAAAGCAAAAATATCGTCTCTACACCAACATGGCTATATCATAAGAACGACTAATTTTGGACATACTACTGTATAAATTTTTGTGCTCATTTTCATGAGTAGAATGTACTACATTTTTATTATACCCTGTATAAAACCGAAATATCTTTTAAGCGTGCTGATTCCCAAATTTAGCACCCGCCAATTCTCTGCAAAGAGAACTGTAGAACTAGGTGGCAATGAAGTTGCGAGTCTTCGAATTTTGCCTCCCATTTATAAGTTGAATTTTTCGAATGTGTTATCACCCTAGACTTGGCCATGATCCGTGACTCGGTTCCTTGTTTTTTCCATTTTTTATGAGTTTTACTAGATTGGTTGCCAAACAGCTGCCCCAAGTCTAAGGCGTGGCTGAGGATTAGTTGTATTATGACTCTTAAGTTGTTTTGATTTGCGATACCTTGCATTAATGATTTTGCTGTTCTAATTAGTTTTTGTAGTCGATTTTTTTCCGCCACGGTAATAGCGTTGTTAGGCTAAGTATTGTGTCGGCTTACTTTCTTACTTGGGGAGCACTGCTTAAATGGGTATTGCTTGTGCTGTTGCCACATACTATGTTAGCATATGTTACCGTTCCTCTTGCGCTCATTGTAGGAGTTGAGATCAGGTATTTGGGATGCATCTTTCATCGCTGATGATTGACTAGATGGTCGTCCCCGCAATTAGCTCAAGCGGGAGGTGTCTCTTTCTCCTTCATACATTCGAAGCTGAAGTGATATTTCCCGAAGCTTAGGCACGTCACGGGGGCGTGAAAGCTACTCTGTAAATGCCCGTAATGCTCGAAACTGGTAGCATTACACGAACGTGTTCTTTTGTCGTGGAGATTCGACACTAACTTGCCCGAGCACTGTTTTTTGGTTATAAATGACTATTGTAATCGCGCTTGTTCTATCTAGAAATACATATACTAATGGCATGAGAATTTTATTGCTACCTCCTTGTATGTCCTTCTTGACGATTTCATCGATAATTTCAGGCCTAACAAATCCTCCATCGACTATTTTTCGGACACTGCTTTCGGAATTCCACGTAGCTCAACGCGAAGTGGTTTATCGAAATTTAATTTATATGCATTAAATGGGAGTTCGCTATCATGTAAATATTTATTTGCCACTCTGAAACAGCGGAATTTTCAGTCTGCATTAAGATTCCGTCTATTAGGTTCTTGACACTTATTATGACATATTATTGACATTCCTTTTATGCAGAGATTTGATCAGGGCTTCCTATTTAGTCTTATCCCAAAGGAAAATGCGAGGTGTTTTTGGCCTTTTTCTTGTGTTTTGCATTTCTAGTGTCTTTTCCTCGTTATCCTGATCTCTAGTTTGGTCTTCTACAGATTCTAGTACTTGGAAACGGTTTGAGGTGTTTATTTTTATATTTGATTCTTGTTCAAAATTTGTTTTATTTGTCGGTTTTCGTTTGACCTGGACAGTTTTGAATTCCATCTCTGTGGTGGCGTAGCTAGCTGCTGTAGGCCCGGGTACTGGATTTTTAATAGTTTTGCTATCGCGTTTTGGTATCGCATCTATGTTGCTGCTAGGTGCGATGGCTGTATTCGGTGCGGCGATTTTGGGTTCTTTCGTGCGCTCTCCTGTGGCTGGTCCTCTCGCTATTAGATTCGGTGCGGTGGTATTAAAATATTTACGAAGGTAAGAATTCGTACGCCACCATGTAGATTCGCACTTTGAGTAGCAGGAGAATTTCTTCTACGTTCACGATTAGCTACTCCATGACACTGGATGATTTGACTGTGGTAAGTGTAAAGGATCTTTTGTGCTGTCCCCGTCCACTGCTACATGTATCATGCATCTAAGGCGTAGCACAGAGAACAACAAGAGTTCGCAAGACAATTAAGAAGCAACCGCTCGCGTCAGTTTCCTAACCACTTTCTCTCTACCGAGGAATATACTGAGCAGCAGATTTAATAGATAAGCTGGTCCATTCACCAACGTATGCTGTACACTAGCCGATCATGTACTTACTTTACCGTCCACACGATGCTAATACATAAATCCACTATAGCAAATTCGGTGGTGGGGGCGTTACTAGCTCTAAAAACAGAACCTCATCCTATTAAGCTAGCCTACCTAGCTTGCTAACTTCCTCACTAGCTTACTAGCTTAAAAACGGAGCTAGTTCTGTTTACACGCAGCTAAAGTTATTAGTTTGCTTGCTTACTAGTCCTAGCTTGCTATCCTAGCTTGAAAAACTAGCCTCGTGTAGATCGGGTATTAAGATATATCCAGAAAAATAAAGATTGCAATAGGTTAGAAATTGCAACTGCTATAGATGTAAAACCAAATTATTAAACAACATGTTGAAGTTAGCGTTTTAAACTTAATAAGTTCATTTATTTATGATCAATGATGAAAAAATAGCAGATGAATTCATAATGTTTGCTGCTTCAACGATCAACAAACTATATTTAAATAAATGCTTAAGATAAATTTGTCAATATATACCCCCCTTAACAATGTAAATTCCATGTGAGTACTATTAAATTAGATTTAGTTAAAATTTGATAGTATATTACATACCGAGGCGGAAAATATCTCATTTCTCGAGAGATAAATGATACTTTCGCCGAGGTCTGTACACTAGTTTATTCACTCATCAAAAGTTGACATTATTCATAAAATTAATGACAAACGTTCAATAATTTTTTGACATTTGCTGTCATTCATAACTAGTGTGATTATAATACACGTAATAAGTCTAAAATAACAATTATTACCATAGATTTACTGGATGGAAAGTAAGCACTTACCAACGATTGGAATGTAAATCGATAAACAATTGCACACTTTCGAACCTCTAACAGGTTAGAAAACAATACATTACTGTATGATTGTGAATAAAATAAATTTATTAGTAGGACACCAACAAACAACTTCACTAAGAGAAGATTATATATCTTCAATGATTCCGTTTACTGTTAATTAGTATAAAAATGATACTGAGAATTGTAATGTTGACTTTTTATGAAAACATGTATATATCAGGAAAAATATTAGGAACTCAAATAAGCGCGACAATATTCAGTTTATTTTACCTACGCATATCTCGTATATGAATTATTAATAATTATTATTTATTTATTTGAAAACACTGTTTTGAGAGTAATACCTAATCTCATATTTCATTATAACGAGGAAGTACCAATACTAATTTAAACAAATGTTAAGTATATGAAAATCCTTTCACACTAACGTAAGAAATTAGCTAATGCTGTTTGTTCAAACTAAAGAATAGGTAACTGAAGTAAAATCCAAAAAAATTAGTAGAACCACGTTTATTATCACTGACTAAATTACTGTATACGAGTGGTAAAATCTTTCAGAAAAATTGGTATCAACTCCTTTACGAAATCCTAATTCTTAATATACTAAACGCTAACAACGCTTCTTTTGAAAGGATAATGAAATGCAATTCATTTTGTAGGCAACGTAAATTAGATTTTTTCCATGTTATTTCTTAGTAAACATTAATCTTCTGAATTAAAATTAAAATGAACCAATTTTTTGAAAGCAGGAAACTTTTAGCGCTATTGTAGGTATAAACATACAAAAATAATACAGAAAAGAGTTAAATTGTAAAATAAATTTATACAATTTAATTTTAATTTGATTTTTAATTTTATGTTTTGTGAATTAAAAATGTAACATTATTAAAACAGAAAACGCATATTTATGTCTTCATAAATTCAAATTTTAATTACAATGTAGGTAAATTACTACAACGGAATTATAATTAAAAAATTCTACGTTAAAGTAACGTTGCTGATCATTAGTTTTGAGGAAATTGAAATCCTCTGAGCAAAGCTTAAAATTTTTTTTCCATCTCCTAACATGGATATTTAAACAACTACAAGGCTACATATGTTAAAAAGGTAAAATTATGTATCTATGTAATACTTTGTTTTGTTACCATATTTGCTTCTAATATTTGCTTTGTTGTACTCAGAAATATTTCATTTGGAAATGAACTAATCCACATTTTGGTTAGAAATAAAAGGATCAAGTAATAATCTCTTTAAATAATATACACCCCACTCCATTATTATGTACCTAATAAATCCCTTTTTTCATTATTAACGAATTTTAAGAAAAATTCTGTAGCAAGTCAATTCTTATTTCTGAAGTGACACTGGTTTACACAAACATTTTATCTCATACCTCAAACCCCTTGGAATGACAGTACCTCAGCGAAATTTTTAAATTACATTGTAAGTCGTTTTATATGTTTGGTAATTATTATTTTAACAAAAAAAGAGCAAGACCTTTATTTGCAATGATACGGGGTGTGCTCAAAAATGCGCATAATGAATTTATTACAAAGTAATAGGTTTACATCAAATCTGATTGAATCTCCTTGAAAGTACTCTCATCGGCTAGCAATGTACGTATCCCAACATTGATTCCATAATTGCAAGCATTTCTGGAAGGGCCTTCAGCTGCTGTGTGGTGACCTTCACAATGTCGAAAATGGTGTCAAAATGAATTCCATTTAGCACGGTTTTTACTTTTAGGAAAAGCCAGAAACCGCATGGTGCTAAATCTGGAGAGTAAGGCGGATATGTATATACAGCCAAAAACTGTTAAAAGTCTGAAAACAAATGCAGCACTCATTTGTCTCATTTGCAAATTATCTGCTAAAATGTTTTGCACTAATCTGTACGAAATGTGCAGTTCTTCGGCAAGCTCTCGAATAGTCAAGCGCCTGTTTGAATGAATCGTTTTTTCCTGTTTTGAGGGCAAAGGACGCCCCGGTCGTTGCTTGTCTTTAACCCACTCATTTGCGTTTTTAAATCGCTCATGCCGCTTGTAAATAGTCTACAGAGTCACCACATTATCGCCATATACTGATTTTAATATTTTATGAGTTTCTTTGGCACTTTTTTACAACACAAAATAAAACTTAAGGTTAATGCGTTGTTCAAAGTCCATGATGCACAACAGACACGGTAAACACGATCTTACTCTTGCTGCTCTGGAAGCCGACTGACAAGTCACAGCTTGTTCAAACTTATTACTGACTATTCCAAATGATTAGACTATCGGACTTATTACTTCAAATGGATGTAGCGGCAGCAGTTGCTGTTATAAAAATTCATTCACTGTATTTTTCGATCATACCTCGTAAATATCAAAGAACCATAAGCTAACAAAATTAGATATTCTACGATTGTCACCAAAATTAAAATAAAAGCAATTAAATTGGGCCCACTCATCGAAATAAAATTATTTCTGTTAATTAATTAGTTGACAGTAAAGAGGACGGTAACAAGTTACAATTTTATCAAAACTAAATCGAAAATGGAAGTATATCAATGACATTTTAATAAAATTTCAAGGTTTTTTAAAATATCTTAATGTTTTTGTTCAGTTTCTAAAGTTGAACTTACGATATCACTAATTATGTTAATAATTTGAGCTGCAACTGTAATTCTTGTACAGGGTTTCCTGGATATAGATATAATGTTAACATCAGATAGATCTTTGTACGTACTACATCAAACACTTATAAATTATGTTGCTAAATTATATAGTTTCCAAATACTTATAATGAAAGCTTTGGGTCTGAATCTTCATGTTAATCTGGTCGACTGTAGCCATTCATAAAACTATTTGGCTATTGCAATCGCCGTCAGATTTGTAGGATTACATTACAGCTGTTAAATGGCACATATTCAGCAATTATTAGTAGTAAACCTTATAAATGTATGTAAGTAAACTTTGCGATAAATTTAATTATTAATAAAGCATTTTAACTCTTACTTTGAGTTTGAACTGTGTTTAAAATTTGCATAATGTACATATTTATTAATTCTGTAACATCAAAAAGTATTTAACATTTTCTTACAAAAATTTTTAAAGCAAACTATGTTGTTCATTGTATAAGGATACCAGTTAGTGAGTTATAATGATTTTAATTTTGTATTATAAAAAAAATGTTCATCTTTTAATCATAAATTCCAATAAGAACAACGTCCTTTTGTAAATATTCGTGTATAATAATACGGACATCATCATTCAGGTATTCCACACGATTTAGTACGTGTTCATCGAAATAATAAAGTTCTATTCGATATTTAAAACGATCATTTCCTTAGTCATAGTATAATATAATAAGTAAAAACTGATCTGCCTAAGATGAGATTTCTCTATAAATTTTTATTACTTTCTCTGACCTAAATGTTTTCGCTCAAAATTTTCGATGTCCAGTTTTTAGTGAAAATACACGTTTTCAAGTCCCCTGAATCCGAAAAGCATGTCTTTAGAAATTTGTCTGTGTCTGTATATGTCTCTCTCTCTCTCTCCCTCTCTCTCTATGTGTGTGTGTGTGTGTGTGTGTGTGTGTGTGTGTGTGTGTGTGTGTGTGTGTGTGTGTGTGTGTGTGTGTGTGTGTGTGTGTGTGTGT
>JAHWXV010584250.1:0-10658 GCA_024586415.1 Phrixothrix hirtus | reverse complement strand
TATGCCAAAAATGCAATATTTGCTTTCATCCGTAAAAAGGACCTGCTTCCAAAACTCAAGCGGCTTATTAATATGGGCTTTAGCAAAGGCAATGCGTTTTTTATGATTTACTTTTGAAACAAGGTTTTTTACGACTAGTTCGACCATGGTATCCTGCTTTTCTTAATACATTGCAAACGGTACTTTCACTTAATTTTTTCTTGTAAATTGTCTCAATAACTGCTGCAATTTTTGGGACACTTGTACACGGAGCACGCTGCACTTCACATAAAATTGCACATTCTTCTCTAGTAGTAAGAGGCTTTGAAGTAATACATCCCGTTGAATTAAAATTATTTACCACACATTGAATGGTTGAATGAGTTCTGCCAGTGATTTTTGCTATTTTTCTTAAACTTTTTCCATCAGATCTGTTTTATTATTAAATTTCGTAAATCAGTTGATATCTCTTTCCCTTTAACTCCCATTATGTCTTCTGCAGCAATTGTTTACCAAAATTACAAAAATGTAAGAGGAACTATATTACAGCATATAAATAACTTGATACTTTTAAAACTACTCTTAAAATAAATCATCAAGAACAAAATCAAAGTCATGTGTACGCAAACTTTTTCCGTATTGCCAAGTACATGCTTGTTATTGTAAATACAATCACATTTCTATTATGCAATCAATTTAATTAGGGATATCATCATACAATCTATACATATTTAGGGGATATTTTAAAACACAAATGTTTTTCTAAAATAAAGAAGCGAAAGAATAATGAATACTTATTTCAAAATGTGAATGGTGTACGCAGACTTTTTACAGTAACTGTATATAAAAAAATAAAAAGCTAATTTACATAGTTGCCTGGGCCACAGCTTTTATTTTAAATAATGTCAAATTTAATGTGTGAATTATCTCAGTTTTTTCATATTAAATCAATATTAGTTACTTTTGTTTACAATGTAAAATCATGAAAAACTTAATATGTTAGAATGCTTTATTTAAAGTAATAATAATTCTGATATTGCATCCTAAACATAGTTCGATCGTTATCCAGAAAGGAGACAACCTCATAAACCTATGTTCAAAAGATTGAAAAGTAATCTTAACAACAGTGGTTCATTTAAAAAGCACATTCCAAAAATTACAAAAATAGACATAAAATTATGAGAAATTAAATATAAAGCTATCAAACAATCAAACAAAGTTATAACTTACAATTATTGTAAAATTAAGTAGGAACTATATTAACAATTTAAATTAAAGTGATTTTTCAAACTGATGTCCGTTATTTTCTAAACATAAGTTACACCTCTTCAGAACACTGTTAACTGCATTATAAATATGGATATTTGAAATAGAGTTGATACATTCAATAAAATTTTGCCACAGTTCATTAATATTGTTATTAGTTTTTTTGTATAATTTTCCTTTCAGATGTCCCCAAAAACATCTAGCGGCATCAGATAAGCAAAATTCGTGTTTAACATATTGGAAATTTGTATTGTGTTAAGGTGCACCATCGTGTTATAAAAATACATTTCTTCTTTCAAATAAAGGTAAATTATCAATGTATTCTTTAATATGGCCACTTAAAATTTGTTGATAATGTTGACTATTAAGAGTCCCATCGAAAATGCAATAAAATAGAATATAATTCTCTTGTAGAACACGCCAAATATTAAAACCGAACAGTCCTTGGCGATAAATTTCAACAGCATGATGAGAATTTGCATCGGGCCAATAGTGTTCATTAATCCTATTAAAAATTGCTATGCTGCAAACATAATTTTCATCTGTCCTAATCATGTTTCTATAAAATTGATAATCGGTTGATTGCAAGTGATATTGTTTTACTACTGAATAAGGTTTAAATTTATGCTTCTTTAACATGTTCAAAACTTGCTGCCTGGAAATGCCAGATTCAACCTCAATTTGCCGACTTGAAATTAACGGATTGGCCACCCCAGTTCCAATTACATTTATAGCAACATCGTCAGCATTTTTTATGTTATAGTATTTTGATCTTGGCGTATTAAATGAACCATTGTTAATAAGATTAGTTTTCAATTTTTGGAAGAGATTTATGAGTTTTTTTTCTTTCTGGATAGCAATTAAAGTATGTCTCGGATGCAACATCAGCATTGTTATTACTTTGAATAAAACATTCCAAGATATGAAATTTTTCTCGATTTTCAAGTCATCGTTATCAAAAATATTTAAGAATCAGTTTCTCACATGAAAGTTGCATTCATTCATTGACAATTAATTTGACATTATTTAAAATAAAAGCTGTGAGCTAAGCAACTATGTTAAAATAGCTTTTTATATTTTTTATATATAAAGTAAAATGTTACACCCCTCATATTATATATTTTTGAAATAGGTGTCAAACACTCTATTCAAATAAGTCACAGTTAACTGCGATTTATATTTAAAAAAATCATAATTTTGTTATAACATAAAAATAAACAATGTTATTTAAAAGTTGTTAATGCCAGTTTATTCTGTTTCAAAAAGTGCGTAAAGAACATGTAAATAGTTCTTTTTTAATTTCAGAAATAAAAGATCGATATTTTTTGAAAAGTTGACATTTCGAATTTTTGTTGATAGCTCTAAAACAAAACACGGTAGTAAATTTTCGTTTTCACCAGTGGACTTATCTCAAAAAAAATAGATTGAGAGTCCTATATTAGTTTTTTGATAACACTTGTATTTTCCAAGTTACCTTATAAAAACATCGAATTTTGGTCATCCTATACATCAAGAGGGAGATCTAACTTAGTATCTTCCTACAAGGTACGGTGTCATCTTAAATGCTTTTATTATTTCTCATTAGACATTTTTAAATGTAATACACAATAGGTGTATTCTGTTTGTCACTTTGAAGTGAGTTTAACTAAAAATCTTAGTAACTTATATTAACAATCTATTCTTTTTGTCTCACAACTGAGATAGAAGTAAGGTTGTTATTTAAAGGGAATCTATTAATCATCAAGTTTTTAAGTAAGATTTAATTGAAATTTGTTTATTGAGGTTAGATTTTATGTGGTTGTTATATAGAATATATAATTTAAATGTAGTAATTGGTGGAAATAATGTGATAATTAGAAATAAAAATCATGAAATCCTTATACAAAGAATTATGCCTTTAATTTAAAAACTACCTTCTTTTTAGCTAGTAAGATCTTAGTTAATCTTATTTCACTTCAACTAAGCAACTCGCTGGGTGGCAAAAAGAACCCATTAAATATTAATCTAAATTTGAAATTATAAAATGGGCATGAAATGTTTTCTGATTGGTTGGGCATCAGTTTCTCATAGTTGGCCAGTGCAATTGTTATAATCAATGTTTTTTAATATTATTTTATATTTCTTGGATGCTCTTTAATTTTTTTAAATTAATTATTCCCATCAACTTTAACTAATTCTATGAAAATATAATAATTTACCAAAATGAGATCTATATGTAATTTTAAAATTTAAGAAAAAGATACAAATATATCTTGTTTTATTGAAGAAATGTAATTTCATACAGTTTTAGATAAAATATAAAACTTTTGTAAGTAGCCAATAGTATGCCTAGAGAGATAAAAGGTTTGGTTGTTGATTTAAGCTGTATGATCAGCTGCAGATAAAACCATCATGCTTCAAGATATGCGGTGGTTCAAGCCATCTACAGTACCAAAGCGATCATTTGCATATAATGATTCAATATACACACACCTCATACAGTAGGATGTTAAGATACTATTACCTTTAAATTTATACTGTAAAGAAATGCAACTAATGGAACACAAAAAAAGTACAGTGGCGAACAGATGGCGGTAGTTTTCATAAAATTGATCTGTAATTCCCACACAAAATCAAGAAGGTCCAGCCGGTTTACTGTAGGGTGCTCAAATTTAATACAAATTATCGTGAAGTATTTAAAATTAAATTAATCACAAAGAAATGTGCATACATAGAGAGATATTTGTATAATTTTTTTATGTTTGGATTATTTTATTTTGTATTTTGTCTTTATTTAAAAGGGGTTTTGCAGATGCTAACGTCTAGTCGATTACTTCCGCCGCTTTCCTTGTTTGAAAGTTTTGTGGAATTAATCTCGACGATCTCCTTAATTTTTTAAATAATATCTGTACGGCAGTAGTTGATTCTTAGAACATCGATCCTGGCAATGAAATGTGTGCAAAGAGCAAGAATTGATTTGTGATGTGTGACTAGTATAACTACATATCGCCATAATTATAATTTTATTCACGTTAAAAACTTTCGTTACAATTTTGTAGTAAAAATTAATGTTTAATTTGCCATTTATTATTTTATGTTTATTATTATATACAGTGCCTCACAAAATTATTCATGCACTTATTAAAAACATTTACAATTAATATGTAAAACAGCAAATAAAATATTTTTGTTTAATTCAATAGAGACAATAATTGAAAAATGAATATTGTCAAGTGTTCAATAAATTAAATTATAATTACTCCTAATAATTACCATGTACCACACACATAGTACTAACAGAATTTTCTTACAGTACTTTGTCTACAACAATTTTTTTCAAAATTGTTCCACTGTGTTATTAAAAAAATTGTATACAATATTTATTGTCCTTAGTATAGAACTCTCAAAAAGTAACTAACACTACTCCCTTGGGCTTCAAGGCACTTATTCCTCCCATGTTTAAATAATGCAGTACCTTTCTTGAAAAACTCGGAGTCTTGATTCTTAAAGAATTCGTGTATTGCCCTCATAACAGCAATGTCACTTTCAAATTCTCTTCTTAATAGGCAATAAGTCAGATGAATGGGGTTGCTACTTCATAACTTCAAAATCAACATTGTGAAGGGTTTTGTGAACTGCTGAATTATCTTGATGAGAAAGAATTTCATATAACATCTCTCTTATGTTTCTTTAATACAATTATGTAATATTCTTAATAATGCTGCATAATATTCACCAATACTTATATGGTCACATTTCAAACCATTAAAATTCTTTTGGTGACGTCCCAAAAACTTTCTTGCATGTTTCAAACTCCCGAGTCCAATTTTTCACTGCTTTATACAGGGGAGCATTGTCTTCAAGTATGTAAACCAAATCTTCATAAATTACCTTGGATGTTAATCCTTTATTTTGAATGTATTTAATCACAACACGTAGCCCACTTGTTTCTATTTCTTAAAATTGGAACAGAATCACTACTTGAGACTTAATTAACTCTTAAACAATTAGATATAAGCTAGTCAAATTTGGCAGTTTTCGCTATTATAGAATAATAGACAAAAACAGTTACTAGCGACAACACACTAAGAAGCATTCTATGTCGGGAGACAATAAACACTGTACAATTCTCATACGAATGATTTTTTTATTATTTGAGTTGCCCATTTTAAATTGTCTGCAAGTTATATTCTGGGTTTCTGCCTTCCATATTTCTTTGCAATCTATTGTCAACCAACTCAGGCAAAAGACAATCATAGAAAAAGATCTTTAGTTGCGACTTCATTTTGCTAGCACAAAAATCAGAGCCGTAAGCTTTTTTAATTCCTAAATTGGTACATACGGCAAATATACAAAAATTTCGTTTTGTTATTTTAATTGGCCTTGTATTTGGTAATAGCATTTGTGCACTTTATTAATAGTACCATCTTAACTGTAGAAAGTTATTTTTCTTTGTGTTATGTCTTCATCGAGCATAATGTCTTTTGCAGACTGGGGATATTTAATTTCCGTTATGGTTTTTTCATCGATGATGCCATCAGGACGTGCAACCATGTATTGGTCGATGGCATCAATAAATATTCCGTGCTTCGTTATTTTTCCCTATTGATTTTCTAGAGAGGCAATTGCCTTCGTTTCAAATATTTTGCCATGCTCAATGGTTTTACTCCTTATAGGCTTTGGTCTTACAATTTTTTCAACTTACACAGTGTGGTCCAATTCGATGCGATTAAATGGTTAACTTTCTCATTAGTGCAGATAAACAAAAACAGTTGAAGTACTCATGGCCTCTTTTTTCATGCTTATTCCATAACCATTGCTAGAAATAAACAGCCATCTTTTGTTTTTCCCCTAGAATGAAAACGTGAAAAATGGCTGATTCCTTCAATTTGCTATAATTCCTTTATATTCAAAGCTAGAATAAATTAATACACCGTGGCCGAAATATTCTGGGACAGTAAATTATTTTGGAAAACGTTCATTTTACAAAAAAATGTTTTATACAAAAGTAGTTGGATATCTAAAAATGCATTTAGTCAACTTGACCATTAATCTTGGGTGACCTTGACCCTACGATATCAATATCATGTACATTTTTTTAAATAGCAACCCCCTTTTTTTATCCAAGTGTATTTATGTCTTTAAAGCATTTCCACAATACCTTTAGTCACTAAAATTGCCTCAGAAGTTCGCAAGTTATTAACGATCAAAGGTTTAATTTTAATTTTAAAAAGTTTACCTTATACCTAATGATTTCTGCGACTGTAACTCATAGGTGAATCCTAAATCAACACAATTGAACTGTGATTTGATTTCAATTTTCCAGTTCTTTTCAGAACTACGAATAGCACAATTAACTGAGTATAAATGCATTTACCTCCTGATGATGCAAGGTTGGGGGGATTAGAACGATCTTTATCCGAAATGACCAATTTGTTTAATCAAATATTTTGAGGGCAACAACGCTATTTCAAGATCCACATTTGAATAAACAGTGCAGCCCTTTGGAGCAAATGGCACTGAAAAACTTGCCAAAATCCAGTTGACCTGCTATGGCAATGACGAAAAAGCAGTGGAAGTTTTGCAAAGATTTATTGAAAATGAACATGTAACTACTCGAAGAGCTGTTCTTGATCATGGCATATCCTGTTCCTTGTTTCAAAAAATTTTAAAAGAGCATTACTTCTGGCTATATAAAATGCATTTAATTGAGGAACTCTCTGAGGATGACTTTGATCGTCGCATAAGAGTTTTGCAAAACCATGATGAACAGAATTTTGTACAACCGTAGTTTTTAAATAAGATCTACTTTTTAATCCCTTGGTATATGATATACTATTTTACACTTTTGGGACTAAAACACCACAATTAGTCATTTGTTTCCATGACTAAAGTGACACTTTTAATGAAGCATGCATTGATAACTCAAATGATATGTTAATATCATAATCATGCAATTTTACTTTCTTCGACCTTTTTGATTTCAAAAAAAGTGCAAAAAAGAATGAATATATCTCAGGGCTAAAGCGACTTTTAATCCCACAAGAGATTATTTTTAAAGAGATAGCGGGACTTCCTTGGTATATAATATACTGTTTATGTATTTAAAATAGCAAGTACAAAATCGAAAACAAGTGCCAAACTCAAATGACCTTAATGCTTCATTTTTTAAAAAACGGATGGTATATCTGAGTGTCTGGTGTCAGTGAATCACAAAGTATTTTTATACTTTTATTGTTTTTAAATCTCCAAATTCGTTTAGCGCAAATTTTAAAAAATGTTTACTTTACACTATTTTACTACCATGCCTATTTCTTCAATTTACAATAAATGGTTCACATCAATTTTTTTATATGCATATATATTTGAAATAATATACATAGCTATAAAAAGCGACAAAATCTAAATGACCTTGAAGCTTTACTATTTAAAAAACAGGTCATTATAAGTCAATCTTATTCGGTTTCCCTTTTTACTACAAAGTGTACTCGAATTTACTAAGTTATTTTTGTGCACTTTCAGCAACAAATATGAGAACTAATAAAAAACCAAAACTGGAAGTATGTGCCATTTAATATATTGCAGGGTTTATATTAATATGACTAATGAGAAAATTTAATTGCGAATTTGGTGAAGCACAATATTTTGCTAGTTTCAACCAAGACGGGTTAAACAACAAATTTATTAAAAATAAAGATTATAACAACACAAAATCTCTTCTATCACCTCTTATTACACTATCTAAAAAGTTTGCTAGTATAATTTTTACTATTTTGGAAACCTTTTGTTCTACATACAGTTACTCTCAAAATTGAGCATACACATATAACAAATACAAATTTTGTTGATTTACGTATTAAAAAATTAGTATTTTACTGAAATAAAGGCTATATATTTAAAACACATTGTTTAATGAGCACATATTATGTATAAAATTTATTGAAACTTAAATAGCTTATGTTCTTGTAATAAAAGTCAATATCAATTCCATATTTGTATGACGCAGAATTGAGTGTATACTTTGTAAAAAAGACTACACATGGAGTATAGCCAAAATTCTGTGTACTTGTCTTAACTCATAAATGGAGAATATTAATTATTATTTCCAATAGTATAGTTGACCCAATATAATCAGTTTCAACTCTGATAGTAATCTGGAAAATAAATGCAAAAAATAACATACATTCGAGTAAACGTTGCAGTGGAATTGTATATCCAAGGTAGATAACTCCGAGTGATTGGTGAAATAATTAGCAGAAGACATTCTACAGTACAAAAATTATAAACAAGTACTAAATAAAAGGAATTATGTATTACACTGTAATTTAATATGTTTATAAAAACATGCAATATTTGTTTAGGACATGCTTGTAATAATATGACCTATAAAACTCCTTTGGCCTTATTTAATTTCTTTGAAATAACAAAACAATTTTAAGTCAGCTGTTATACTTTAATATTTAATTTTTAAACATATTGATTGTTTCATTGCTTGCTACTAAAATTATTTGTTAAAAACACAAGATTTTAAATGTTTTATCCTAAATGTCAGATATGAAATTAATTTTGTGTTAAAATTTGTAATACGTTCAATGGAGATATCTAAAACAAAATAAGGGATTCTTTTTATGCAGATCATTAAGAATATTATTTGCTAAAAATTACTATTGTAAACAAAATTAAAAACTTGAAAATACATCGTTTACTTATTTATTTTGCTTTGCAAAAATTATTTTTAAATTTTTTACTTACCTGTTAGATTCATGTCCTGGAGGTGATGAAGTACTGTTTTAAAATATGTCAGATAAAGTAACAAAATCCTTTTAACTTTATCTTCTGGAATAAATATGTATTTTCAGAAACAAACATATTTCATACTTTAAAATATACTGATGAGTATCACACATCAAGGACAGTGATATTACTATCTGGCATGGCATACATGTCAGGGTTGGACTTAATACTGTAGTTGTTAATATTTTGAAAACTATATGTTTTTGAAAAAAAATCTCAAGCAAATTTTGTTCTACAGGTGATAAGGTATCTACAGTTTGCACAGTATCACTTATTTTTGGGATGTATTCACGGTGTCCCTGAAATAAGGAGGATTACATTATCAGCAGATACATCTTGGTATACACAACAAAAACACTTATAAACCATGTCTAAAGTACATAGTTTTCAAAATATTTGTAATTAAAGTTTTCAGTTCACCCCTACTTTTAACTTGACCTGCTGTGTCCAACAATAAGTAACTGGCCAACTGTAGGTTTCTAGCAACAAAATGACACATGATTTCACACCACCCTATATTATTACATACCCATAAATGTATTAAATTGATAATCACAGTTTAAAATAAAACGTTTGATTATCTTCCTTAAAATTGCTAGTGCCTATTAATTGTGAATGTTTATAATTTCTTTAAAATAAATTGAACTTTTCACTAAATAGATACCATTTGTGGTACATGTGTGTTATTGAAAAGGAAAACATATTTTTAGTAACTTTCATTTTTAATAAATGTTCTAAAATGTTTTAAGTCATTTTAACATGATGTTAAATTTTACACAAAATTTATGAACAATTTATGCTAATTTAATTAAAGTATAAATCACTGTCTTTTTAAACATAAATTGCATTTTGACAAATATCTTAATTATTATATTTGCAATCAATTGCATTGTATATAATTTAAATTTTGTGAAAATAATTCAAAATTAAAATAGTAAATAAGATTCATATAAATTGGATATACAAGGTGTCCACGATATAAAAAGCATTATTTAACACGTGTACCCAAGCCCTTTGTGAACATAAATCTGTAGGAATATTTAATACAACAAAAAAAAACATAAATTTTCACGTAAAAATCTATCATGAATACAGACCTGTAATATTCTTTACCATAAAACGTATTTAAAAACATAAATATGACTGTTTTTTTGACATATCATATTACCTTCACTATTGAGAGTACTTTTTCAAGTCAAGGTTGCCATCTGTTTTAATAAAAATAGTCGAACATATTTCTTTAAATCATCTAAGTTTGCTTGTATGTGGTAAAACAGTATTGCTTATTAATTATAATTATTTAGACATTAATTATTATAAAATTATTTGATAAATATCTTAAATTGACATAAGTTTTATTTACATTAATTTGTATGAATATAGTTTTTACTGAATATAAATTACACAGAATTTTAATGAAATTCATTTATCATTTAGATTTTGAACTATTTTCCCAAAATTTCAATATACACAAAACAAGCAAGTGCAAATATTAATAATATGAAGATATTTTTTATCAAGAAAATTTAACGTCGTGTTAAAGCAGTTTTATAAAAGCAAAAGTTATTTAAAAAAAAATTAATAATACAATTGTGTATATATATATATATATATATATATATATATATATATATATATAT
>JAHWXV010584203.1:0-10831 GCA_024586415.1 Phrixothrix hirtus | reverse complement strand
CCTGTTCAGCCATTTTTCTTTATTATACCCAAATTCTGGATATTATTATTCAGTAATATTAATTGTAAAATATATATATATATATATATATATATATAGGTGAAACTAGTTATAACAAGAAGTCCGCGTTAAAAGTCGAATTAATTAAAAATTGCAAATTATTCGTGTTTTTATAAATGCTTTGAGCTACTTAGCGTTCTCAATCATTAACATTAGAAATCACCAACGTCCCGGGTGATCTCATGTTTTAACTAGCTACAACTAGTTTTACCAATTTCGGGTTTTAAAAGGTAACGCATCATATACTTAGATACAAATTTTGGAATTCTTATCCATTCTAATAACGATTTGTATATTACGTTATGATTGTTATCTATACACGTAAATAATTACAGTAGCTTAATTTACAGTTTGTCAGATCAGTTGTTTGAAACGTATGTTGTGTAAAACACAAAACTGAAAACAGTAGATTCATTTGTCAAATCTCAATTACTTGTTAGATCGTATAAACGTTGAACTCGTTTTCTTTAGAATTTTGCTGCAATTGATAAAGCGGTTAAATCTGTATTATAAATTTTCTATTAAGGGTGTCATTTTTGCGCTTTATTTTGACATGGGTTATCCGCTCTTCTAGTTGCTACTATAAATCGAATTATAAAAAAATCGACCCTCAGTTAGCAACTACGGCGCTCTAATAATTATGAGTTCCAATTCATTTTTACGTTTGAATTGTGACCTGTCCTATGAACATTTTCAGCGTTACTCTAAACATTTTATGTCATGCTACAATCTGTTAACATGTTTAACAAAACAATCTATAGAGCGCATGAACTACGCGCCTTCTAGATTTTTCTGTATGAATTTAATTCCATATCGTTATGTTATGAGAGGTTAGATAAAAAACCAAGTAACCATATCATCCGTTTATTTTCGACATAATTTTATTTTCATGTTTTGTCTTTTAACAAGCAGTTGCGAGCTTATCAACTTTTCTTGCAGCTACAGTCTACGATATGCTTTCGATGTTGCGCATACACACAATTTTTCAGGCATATAGATTTAAGTACAGTATTGTCCTTAACAGCAGCATGTGGTGCCCTCTTCCCCAATATCATAATTAGCTACTGGTGATATAATCAATTTCAACCCACGACTTGCTTCTGAAAATCCAAGAAGTACTCCAGAGCAGTAAAGCACTTTTCAAGGTAAATCCACTCCTACCATCGAAGTTCTTTCCAAACCCATCCTCTCTTTTAACCATCCTTACTTCCAACTTTGGGCTGAAGAAGGGTTTCGTTTACCCCTACATAGTATCACCTCTAAGGGGTGAATTGCAATAATAATAGTACTCCTTTTTTTTCCAATCAAGTCCAGTTCTAAAGTTAAATTGGGTAGAACGTTGTTGCAATTATTACTTTACATTTAGAAGGCCTTGATTGCTCAAAACCTTCTATTCGTCAAATCGTTTGAGAATTATAGTAGAGTAAACCTGTTCAAGATTACTCAGCGGTAGGAATTTCGATCAGGAGCGTTTGTCGTCACTCTTTATGTGCCATTTTACTATGCATTTTTAGAAATTCTCTAGGTTGTTCAATTAGGACCTCAAAAATTCCATGAAATCTAAACGGACGCTGTTTTCTTTTCACATAATCAGGTTACGTCTGTTCTCAGTGCTCTGGGAAATAAGAAGGAGGGAAATGACAACCTACATTAGTTTCATCTTGGTTCTAGGCTTTGATTTAATGGTTGATATGGTAGTTAACTCTTTTGCTAGAATTAGTTATAAATATAATGATATCACCGATCCATTGTGTTAATTTGTAAAACACATCATATATGTTGTTTCTTAAAGTTCGTTTTACCTAGTTCACCACTAGGTTGGAGAACTAAGCACAGTTCTCCAACCGATTTTCATTATCATTATAATAGGAAAATATTGACGTCCTAGAGTTCATCAACTACCAGCTCATATCGATACTAGCAAATTTAATCGTTTCATTAGAGTGATCTATTAGATAATTATTCATGAGATAATTCGCGTTAAGTTATGTTAAATAGACTAAATTGTAAATATAAGATACACAAGTATGCAGCAGTTTATTGCAACATCTTGTAGAGTAGATTTTTTCGCGATGGTTAGCATCTTAGTAAAGCGTTCTTGGTTTATAAGTTAATTCCGGTTTGTCATATATTAAACTTTGTGGTTGTTTCGTAACTTAATAGCTTGATCGTTTGTATCCTATTTATTTTTTTTTATTTAGTGGTCATATTTCAAAATATACACGAATACTTATGGTAAATGTGAATATCATGTAGAATTTAAAACATCTATAGATATTTATCCAACATGTATGGCTCATATGATCGGTTCTCATCTATTATGTTTTGAACAAGAATAAATGGCGTCTTGCCGAATTTGACACTAATACATAACCAATCTGTTTCTAGATCATAACATTTGAGTTAAAAGTTTGAATTTATATAGGTTGAACCTCCACAGCTTCATGAATCTAGTCGTTTAGTCAGTCTCGCGTTGTACAAATACAGGCTACAAAAGTACCTCAAGAATCAGCTGCAGCAAGTCCAAACTACATATGTGCTTAAGAATAAATAGGAGTTGTTTTACAGATTTCCAAGAAGGTATCGTGTAAACTTAACAACCGTTATGTTGGTATTTTCTCACTGTTGCAATAAAAATATTATTAAAATATTAAAGTGTTTGGGTTTCAATTTTGATGACTTGACATCCACGAGTACAGGTAAACCTTAAAAAAAATCAAGTTATTACAGTCTTCAAATTCCGAATTTTATTATTAATAACGAAGTGTCATGACTGAAGGGTTAAAATATATAAATTACACTCTATTTCTATAATCAAAAATTAACTTGTGGTTTTTGTAACTTCATAAGGTAGGTTCTAGTAATTCATTTATCAAGTTTATAGTAAGTGCTGCGTTCAATATAGTGTTTAATTTTCTGAACTGGCGAGAACGCTTTAATTATGAACTGATATTTCGGTGTTAATTCCTAAATATAAAGCTAAAGGTAAACGGATTAAGTAGAACTTCCAATGTTTGCAGTTTCAGGTAATTTGCACGAGTAATTCGATTTAGAATCGTTCCATTGTTTCGATATTATGCAAGCACAACTCAACGTAATCCTATTTTATATGATCAATGCCATTTATAGCCTCAGTTATATTTAATGCTGACCCTAAATTTCTAAATTATTGGTTTTCTTGTTAACTTCCAGTCAAGCGATTGCCATTATTCTTTTTATTAGTCCTTACAGCTTCCGATTAGGAATAACACAAGTCGTTTGTGCTTTATAGTGATTTAATATATTTCATGGAAGTATTAAAATTTCCGCCATGAGAATTTATATATTTGTGCTTCATGTATTATTTAGCAGATAACAAAGTCTTTTAAAAGTGAAAAAATTTTATGGGTTTTAAACAACCCAGCTTAATCCTGTTAAATGATGTACTGAATATACTAATTAAATAATTTAATAAACATTTATGAACCTTTGTTCTGTCTTTCGTTATGCAACTGACTTCAACCTTTAGCATGTTTTCAATTTCCTTCGATTACTGAAATCACGGTTATTTACAATGACGTATTACCACCCTCCCTTATCCTATTTGTTTGTATCCAAAATTTTATTCTACAGACTTGTTGCATTATACCTTTCTCTCATTTTTCTTGCGGTATATTAAACTACACCTTATCAAACCCATTCATAAAGTATTGTGGTAACAAACTCGATTTATTTGTTTTAATGACAAGGAATTTGAGCGCTTGAATATATTTTAGTTAATTTGTATCTACTATTCCTAAATTTATTGCACTATTTTCTTGTTTCCCCCAATTTCGTTCTTGCTTTGTGTTGTGCGCAGATAGTGATTCCTGTCACATTTATATTTATATTTAATAATACGTACATTTTATTCTCAATCATTATAACAGTAGCTACAAATAATCCTACAAATTTTGAAACAATCGTTTCCTCTACAATGAACAGAAATTTGTTGTTCTCATGTTGGCTTTACCAGTATTTACCACTATTTGTTGGAACCTAATTATCAATTTATATAAGAAACACAATAAATCATTTGGAGATGTTTTAAGTTTTTCAGATCAATATTTATTATCTCTTTATCCTTATTCGTCGATTAATGTTTCAGTCTTTAACTCTTTACCTGAATTTTAAGGATGAAGGAACTTAAAATCCTCTGAAATTATTAAATTACAATACTTATTAATTAAATCCTTAATATATCTTAAATAACTTTAATTATGTCTCTGTATAGAACTAGGTAGATGAATAGGCATGTTTGAAGTTAATGCGACTAACGTTTATTTTATTATGAAAAACTTGTATCATATTGTACAATTTTTTAACTTATCTTTATCTATTACAGAAAAATATTTGAATTAGAATAAATAATGGTAACGCAGCTGCTGAGATTTTTAAAACTAATGATTGAATTTAATCAATGTAAATAATGTTACGGCCCATCGGGTTAAGTTTTAGTATTGGATATAAATATAAATACTGGCTACCCTCCAGTATTTGTTATTCTAAAATTTATTTATTATAGATGAGAACACGAAACTAGAATTAAGACCTATTTAGAAATTCAATTTTACTTTATTTTTAATAATAATCGGTATTACTAAATATTTATTCAATCCTAGATATAAAACGATTTCAACAATAAATAAATTTGATATATAATATTTCAGTTTGTAAGTATATAGTACAAGCAGTGGCTAAGTAACTAATTAAATTGTCTAATTAAATTTGTAGATTTTCGTATTTTATTTAAATAAAAAAATCTGCATTTACGAGTATATCAACCAAATTTTTGCAATAATGAGTAAATGCAATATTGAATCACAGTAAAATTTTAATTTACAAACAATTAAGCAATAATTTTTAATAACGAATGGCAAGTTCATTTGTTAAAATGTGGATTCAAGTTAGACAATAACAGATATTGTTGGGTATATGAATTTTTAAAACAAGTAAGTATAAAAGTAAAGTATACCATATCTTTAAACATGAAAACATAAGATAATTAATGATTCTAAGGATACAAATAATTAAGTAAAAATGTTCTACTTTAATAAACTTGAGAAAGATGTTTGTCTAATACACCAGAAAACAGTCTACTACTGGTTTCATCCCTCTTGAGAATCATCAGACGCAGTTCCTCTATATACTCTATATACACGTGATGTCTAAGTTCTATTGAAAGATTAAACATGCAATGCCCTCTTATTGCTTAACAACGAAGCACAGGTGTAAATAAAATTGTTTAAAACAAAAAAAACTGTTTGAATGCAGTAAACTGTTTTAAATAAAAGTAGAAATTAGCGTTTTAATATTTGTTACTTGTTTTGTTAACAATTAATTTCGTTTATAATTTATATTGATTATTATACTTCAAATGGCGTTACCCTTACGGGATCTTTGTCTAGTTATCAGAATAATTACGCCCACCTGATTATCCTCAACAAGGATGAAACCGGTACTAGACTGTTCTTTAATGTACCAAACCAAGATCCTTCCTAATTTATTAAGTCAACAATTTTCACTTAATTACAACATAACCCTGTTATAACGAACCCGTGATATAACAAAATCTCAAGTCCCGAACAGATTTAAATTTATTAACGTATATTTTACGATTGCTTTTAATGAACACATTTATAACGGACAGTCGGAAATAACGAATATTCTAATTATTGCAAATTATATTTTGATATCTTTTATAACATACTTAATTTGAAAGCTAACCAATTTTGAGAATTAATTAACAAAGAAGATAAATAAACATATTCACTTGCTTTAGGTAAACGTATGTGGATACTGATAAGGAAGCTTTAAAATTCACATCAAGAATTTCGCCAGACATGTAAAGCTTATCGTTCATTTGTGAAATACGGTAGGGCATATCGTAATTTTCGTAATTTTTTATACTTACATAAGGTTATATTCAAATGAGATACGTACGTTGTACCTTTAGAAGTTTGCCAAAAGTGTTCAAACATCGCTGAAATTGCCAAAAGTTCAGAAAAACTTCCGTAAAGTTTGTCTCGTGCTTAATTGCACTGAGATACCACAAAGGGTGGACAAAATCTTGCGAGGGCTTTATTCCATGTATTTGAATGTACATCCATTTATTTACGGAAATTTCGGCGAACTTAATAATTTAGTTCGTCTTCGATAACCTTCGGCAGCTCATAAATTTTTTCTCAAAGTTAATTTTATGCTTCTTTTCTTCGTGTTCAAATAAGCGACAAGCTTACCTCTCCACTCACTGATGCAACACGAAGCCGGTCGAAGAAAAATTATTTGCACGCAATTCTGCACAAATCTGTATACTGGATTTGAATATGTAGCTCGTATAAGTACGTTAACGTGCATTTTCAATGGTTTTGATACAGTGAACAATCGCTTATAATTAACAAAATTCTTGCAATTTCCAGGTCCGTTATAACAAGGGAGTCCTAACTGCCCTATATATTCATGTTCATTACAACTTAGTTTACGCACTAACTGTTCCACATATGGTATTTGGTAATTGTCGGGAACTTTTCTTCGCTTGTGTAGAACGAACAAACATGCTCCTTATTGGATTTCGTAACGACAATTAAGATCTAGAGTTTTACTAATTTATCGACCTCTTCCTTTATTTTAGCAGTTACTATTAAATTGCCTCTAAATTCTGTAAATTTCATAGGTTTTTCAACCGGTAACTTCAATTTAAATTCCATTGAATTTGGTTTCCTGGTATACCATTGAAGATCTGTTTGTTTCCTAAAACAATACTTTTAATTTGAGTAATGTGCTCCACGGTTTTCTCCAGATCTCTACTTGGTTCATAGGTTGCTTCAAATCGGTTTGATGAATTTTCAGTGCTAACCGAAGATTTCCCTCTATGAAATTTACATGGTGAATTATTAAAGAAATTAAATACGGTTGCCTTTGTTTGTAAGGTTTGAGACTATTCGCGTGGAATACACCTTGTTGCATTTTACTCATTTCTAATTTGTAACTAGTTATACCAATTTTTATATTATTTTGTACAGACCTACCCAATAACATTCCAGTTTTGATTTTGGAGATGGTTGGAAAACTAAAATTAATTGTTCCATTTCTAACTTCTACGATTTTGCAACCTTGTCGTAATGTGTGTTGTGTTGTTTTGTCCTTATCTTGTGATTACGCTGGGCTTGCTTTAGCGATTCATCTACGTCGCTCGGCTCTAACCATTCTTCATATGTTACGGCCGGTGATGGCGGGTTGATGAATAGTGGCTCACTAAGTCGGAACCGTAGTGTATTATTAACAATTGGTCCCACTCTATGATTGGCTCTTGCAGTGATAGGGCTCTAATAGGGTATTCTATAATATGGTGCAATATTTCTACAGTGCTTTGTGATTGTGGGTGATGCACGAAACTGAATTGTGTCTAACACCTATCCGTTGCCAAAGAACATGTGTTAGCTCCAATTTAATATTTTTTCCCAAATTTTTCAATATTTCGTGACTAACCAAACTCGAAGAAGGTTTAGATTAGGTGGGAATATCTGGTTTCCACACGTTGGGCCACATCGCTATCCACATGGCATATTTAGCACCTGCAGTGATGTCCATTCCTAGCTTCAACCACGGGTCTGATTCTAATGACCTGGTTATCATTTTATCTAAGAATCTGTTTTTCATGGCATCCAATTTTTGGCATTGAATGCAAGTGTTTCAAAATTATTTTATTCTTTTTCCTATGGTATGCCACCAGTAATATTTGAGGAAGTTACGAGTACGAATGCAGATTTGTGTTTTATCTGTAAGACCTTTACTCTTAAATATTCAGGTATTACTAGCTGCAGTTTGCCGATATCTATTCGTGTACATAATATCAAACGATAAGTTTTGTGGAATTTCGTGTTATGAGCGGTTTATACATCGTCAAATTCGAATTCATTAAGCCATCCTGGCCTTGTTCTTGGGCTAATTCTAATTATTTGACTAAATGATACTTCTTTAAATCTGCTTATATTTCTTTGAGTCGAGTCCTTGCAGGGCGCTAAGATTTTGACCTGTTTGTTGGTTGGCAAAATCCTTTGTATCTTCAAGAACAGTATTTTTCCTTATTTCACTGTTGACAGGATGATAGCCATTTTTTGTTGTTATTCTTCCCTTCCAGCACACGTGAGCTTGATTTTGGCCCTTTTTTATCATATATCCATTTGCTGTTTGAAGCTTATTGTTTTGTCAGCTCACAGGAACCTTCTGCATGTACCAGTTTGTGCTCAACTAGTTGTTTTTGAGTGATAAATCACTAAAGGTAGATCCCCATAGAACTATTCATGCATAATAACTAGCTAATTTGATAAATGTCAGTAGCTGCGTTAATTTTATCTAGCTATTTACTACAATTTGTTATTAATCTGCTATCAAATTCTTTATTTATTTCGACGTCTTCTTTTTGTTTATCGCGAAATTCCTTTCGATAGTGTTCCGCCCTTAACGAATATATAGTTGTAATGGCCTTCTTAAGTTGAGAACAATTATTCAAGTTTTCTGCTCCCAGATATGCATCTCGTGCTTTACCCGTTAAGACTCAGGAAAGAGTGTATCGCCATTTATCTTTTTCTATACTGTTTATCCTAAGAATTCTCTCGAAATAATCGAAGTAAACATCCATGTTTTGCGCGTTGTCTCAAACTTTTTAAGAAGGATGCTACTTTCACTTTTTTGGTAATTTTTCGCCTTTATTTGTCGTCCATGCATGAATTCGCCACGCTGGCAGGTGCTTGGTCGCGTATTTGGGTCATTTGAGATTAATGATCTTCATTTTCGCCCTCTTGCCGTTCTAGAGCTTTTCGTTTTACTTATTCATTTTCTCTCTCGCGTTCTTTACGTTCTAGAAATTTATCGTATTCCTCCAATACTGCAATTAAATTTTCTGCCTCGATTTCGACATCAAATACTAAACCTCTACTCGGAAATAGCATTTGCTTAGCTTACTACTATAACTACTGATATTTGTGTTTATATATACTCGGACTTTGTTTTAAAAATATTAATTAAGCTATATTTGGTGTTTTACTTTCAAATACCTGAGTTACTGACTTAACCGCTTCTTATACGCTGTACCTGTTCCTGTAGCCTGAACACCGACACCACCTATTCCTCCGCTGGTCGTTAATTTAAAATTAACCCTATTTAGATTAATTAAAGTGGTCTAGCGGTCTGTGATTTATTAGCTCAATTCTTGTTTTAGGCCGAATCTCAATTTATTTGGTATTTCCATTCAATTTAACTGAATAGTTTAGTTAGTAAACATATAATAGTTTTTTGATCTAAGAATAAATAACTGACACATATTCAAAACCTTTAAAAGCAATTTATATTTAATGTATAAAACATTCTATATAATAATATAAAAGATTTACTAAGAATAACATAAAACAATAAATGGTTTACGTTAAATGTAATTTATGTACATAGTAATGAGAACAAACTCTGTTCACTCAACCTTTACAAGTTCTAAAATGGAATGTTAATCCTAAACTGTGAATTATTCTAACACAGAGTTTATTTGTTTGTGAAGGACATTTACCCTAAAATTATTAATTGAAAATTAACTTGTTTATTTACAAGGGCGCAAATTTATTTACACATGTAGTAACACTAGATTGAGAAACAATAACTTATTTAATTAACATGAAATATAAAAGTGGTTCATCCATTTTAGTCTTTAGTCTTTAATTATCTAATTCTCCTGACTAATTATATAAAAATAGTCAAGATACTGACCTTTGTTATCCGATTTTGGAAAGACCTTGGCCGTCGTGAGGCATTATATAAAGGTCAATTAATTTACATTTTAAACCTGTTAGGACTGGAGCTTCTATTCTAATTATTTCCGATGGTTGCAATAGGTAGAATCTGGCCTCTGTATGTTGAATCGAACTCAACACGACTATGGAGTTTTGCCTCGCTTGGATTCCATCACTTAGTTCAATAAAATTATGTTTTAGACTGATCACATGTGTTGCACTGAATTTAGCTACGCGCCTTGTTGGCCAGTAACCTTGGTTTAAGCCTTTTTCGAGTTTATATACACTATTTTCCTTTTAAAATATTTTAAAGTTGTCAAATTACTTGGAAAATAATTTTAAACTGGTAAATTACGTTTAAAAGCAAAATTCCCTATTTCTCTATACTGGCACTTTGGCGTGCATGTAATTTTCAAATCCAGGGGCCTATAGTTAACCTTAAATTTGCTAAATTCTGCCACAGTGATGTTTTACTTAATTTTCAGTCTTCTCGGCTTTGGAAGTATGCAGTTTATGACTACCTCAAAGGCAAAAATTGTTCTTTTAAATTTAAACACCTCTTTAAAACGAGGTTAGTTTTCTGAAGCTATTTCCTAGTTTTAAGGTTTATATTAAATGTAAATTTATAAATTTATTTTTGGCAAAAGTAAATTTTTGTTATGTTGGGCTAATTATAGTAATTATTAATTTAGTTGCATCAACATGTACTTCCGTTTAAAACTGGGGGAAATTTTTTAACGACAAACAACTTTATACTATGTTTAATCTAAGTATGAGAAAGTATTGTAACGAAACTAGCTAATTGTTTTTACAATGTTTATTTATATCCACTTAATTCTACAATTATTTATAAGTAACTATGGACACTAATTTGTTTTAAATATTTAATTATTTATTTTTACAATGCACCAGCAGCAAACATTTATTTATAATTCTATTTATGTATATTTATATTTATATCAGTAATGCACAAT
>JAHWXV010584196.1:0-10757 GCA_024586415.1 Phrixothrix hirtus | reverse complement strand
TATATATATATATATATATATATATATATATATATATATATATATATATATCTGTAGTATAAAGGCATACAAGCGATATTGAGCACATCAAACGTTCTATTAGTGTTTACCTTTACCTTTTGAAACCGTGTTATAACAACCAAGTAATTAATTCATGTTCAAGGGACACCTTGTATATATAGAGGCTTTAATATTATGACTTATAAAATTGTAGAACTAGTTAAAACAAGAATGTGCAGCTAATCAATTGCAATATTGATGGTTTTTACTTCATGTAACGCAAACAGAGCGGTCCAAGAGTTAATAAAAGTCAAGGATAGTTGAGGAGTTGACATTCAAAAACATTTTTGTCCCAAATCTTGTTTTTTCAGAAACTTTAGAAACAGGACTGGGACTTAGTGCTATTTGATTGTAAAGAAAAATTTTGGGATAAGGTTTGCTTTGGATGTCGGTTATCATGTTATATAATAGCAAATAGCATAATCATTCCAACAGTATCCAGATCACAAAAATTGTGAAAATGGACAAAAATCCTTTTGAATGACAACTTCTCATGTGCCCTTGATTTTTACTAACCCTTGTACCTTTCTATTTGCATTATATGAACCATCAATATTGCAATTAATTAGCTGCACTTTCGTGTTTTAACTACCTCTAAACTTCTATCAAATATCAAATCGATTTTCAAGGTGTAACGTGCTTATGTTCGCCTTGCACTAAGTTAAAATTTATGTTTGGGTGCTTCTATTTTTCATGTTAATTTTCTACAATCTATAAATTTTCGTTCATACCGTGGCCTTTTCGAACAGTGAAAAACTTGATATACTATCTTGTTACATAAGATGCAACAAAAATGGGATAAGAGCGGCAGAGGAACATTATAATCTTTATTTTGATCGTCGATAACCCTCGCTCCCTACGTTTCGGAATTTATGTAAAAAACTTCAAAAACATGCATCATCTGCGGTAGCACGAAAATCTGATTGTATAAGTGAAGCCTTGCTTGTGTACGTCGATGCAGCGAGATGTGAAAAACAGTTGTTTCTCAGCGAACAGTTGTTGGTGTTGCAAAGAAGCACAAACTTCACTGTTTCAAATTTGCTGTTGTGCAAATATTGAATGATGGGAATCGCCAGAAAACTATCAACTTCTCTAGTTGGTTCAGGGCACGGCACAATTTGGTAAATTTTTCTTCGTGCAAAGTTTTATGGTCCAAGAAAGTCGCTTTACTAATTGTGTAATGTTTAGTCGGTACAATAAACACCAGTGACTCGGGAAAATTCACATCACACAATGGAAAGAAGACCTCAAGTTAACTTTATTTATTTAGAGTATTTTGTCTACTTTCAAATTGCCACCTCTGAGAATTCCCTCCAAATTACTATTAATTTTTCTTCCAAAATATATATTAGTATATCAGATGGCACCTTTTGCGTCCAAGTAGTATATAATTTTAGACTTGTTCGATTTATCTGCTTCCATCACTGTTGCCACATTCACTGCAAACAATTCGCAGGTTTTGTTTCTACTTTAGGCAATGTTTACATATTTTGATGTCACAAGTGAGATTTATATTTCAATATAAACTTTGATTCAAGTACTTGCATTTTATAATAAACGAGTGCTGTGTACTTATATATGTATTTAATAAATTATTAGAGATAGATGTGTAGAATGTACTTAATTGTCGTAAATAATATAATTTGTTTTTGATATTATTTGATTTCAACATAAAAAGGGTATAATTTAATATTTGAATGCCTATAAAGACGAGACGCTAAATAAAAAATTCTACCGGCGTATTATACAAATCACACCAACACTCAATTTTAACCTTTAAATACATATGTACATATATTACGTTCTAACTATATACATACATATTTACAAGAGAACAGCAAGTCGTCGAAAATTATGTATCCATGAAACAATGTTGAAAAAATAGCCGTGTAATTAAAGTTTACATATGCACGTACACATATATACATATACATACATACTAACCTCAATTATTTCATAATGGAAAACTTTGGTATACCCATGAATAAAAATAAATGTCTTGAAAATTAATTAAAAAAATGAATTAGTATACGAAAAATTAAAAAAACTATAGGAGTAAAGGAGTCTGATCTTTCACCCTAGAGATATGTTTTCTAGGGAAAATTTAAGAATTACATATGACAAGATATGGAATTAAATTTGAGAAAATCAATTGCGCCAATTGTCATTAAACGTAATTCCAAAAGCCTTTCTCAATTCTAGCAGAGCGCCTCAAATATTTCCTAGACCAGGCAACAAACTTGGCACCTCTTTCGCAACTATTGCAATTTGCATTAACAAAAATGTCAAAATGACTACATTAATAAAGAATAATTATAACAATTCTTGGCCAAAACATTTTTGCCCACGAATAAAACGTTTTCAAGAAAATTGTGCCAATAAATATTAAAAGCGTAATTTCAAATGCGTTTGTTAAATTCAGCAAGGTGCCGCAAAAGTTTCCAGGAACTCCCAGCTAGCTTGCCTACATTTTTCGAAAATATTGGAATTTGCACCAACATAAGTACTACAATTATTAAAGAAACTTTATTAAAATTCTACGCCAAAACATTTTTGCAGGCGAGTAAAAATGTTGCAAAAAAAAAATGTAACCAATAATTACTAAAAACGTAATTCCAAATACGTTTGTTAAATTCAGCCCGGTGCCACAAAAGTTTTCTGGAACTCACAGCTATTTCCTTGTATATTTTCCAAATATTGGAATTTGTACTAACAAAAATGTCAAAATTACTACAATTAATAGAGAAACTTTATAAAAATTCTAGGGTAAAACACTTTTGCAGGCGAGTAAAATGCCGTCAAAAAAGATATTGTACCAATAACTATTAAATGTAATACGAAAAGCGTTTCACGATTGCAGCAACCTGCACAAATGTCTACTAGATTATGCCAAAAGCGTACCGTCCTTTTCGCAAACACTGTAATATGATTCAACAACACTCAAAATTTTTACACAAAAAAAAATTGTGGCAATAATTATTAAAAATGTAATTCCAGGAGCGTTTGCCAGTTTTTGCAAGGAGCGGTAGTAGTTTCCAATACTTGCAACAAGCTTTCTGTATGATTGCCAACTAACACATATGTCAAAATTACTACAATTAATAAAGAAACTTTATAAAAATTCTAGGCCATAGCATTTTTGCAACCGAGTAAAATGTCGTCAAAAAAAATTTTACCTTTAGTTATTATAAACGTAATTTTAAAAGCGTCTGTCAATTTTAGCAAGAGGCGGTAGCAATTTCCTAAAACTCGACACAAGGGTGCTGTATTTTTGCCAAATAACAATAATGTCAAAATTTCCACAATTAATAAAGAAACTTTATAACAATTTTAGGGCAAAATAAATTTGCACGCGAGTAAATTGCCGTCAAAAAAAATTGTGCCAATAATTATTAACAACGTAATTCCAAATGCGTCTGTCAATTTTACCATGGTGCCGCAAAGGTTTCCAAAACTCGCAGCAAGCTTGCGGTATTTTCCCCAAATATTGGAATTTGCACTAACAAAAAATGCAAAATTAGTCCAATTAATAGAGAAATTTTCTAAAAATTCCAGGCTAAAATATTTCTGCATGCGAGTAAGATGTCTTCAAAAAAAATTGTGCCAATTATTATTAAAATCATAATTCCAAAGGCGTTGTTCCATTTTAGCAAGGTGCCGCAAAGAATTCTAAAGCTCGGAACAAGTTTGCTGTATTTTTCCCAAATATTAGAATTTGCACTAACAAAAATGTCAAAATCACTACAATTAATAAAGAAATTACATAAAAATTCTAGGCCAAACATTTCTAAACGCGAGTATAACATCAAAAAAAAATGTTTCCCAATAGTTATTAAAAACGTAATCTTAAAAGCGTTTGTCAGTTTTAGCAAGGAGCGGTAGCAATTTCCTAAAACTCGCCACAAGGTTGCTGTATTTTTGCCAAATAACACAAATGTCAAAATATCCACAATTAATAAAGAAACTTTATAAAAGTTATAGGGCAAAATAATTTTGCACGCGAGTAAATTGCCGTCAAAAGAAATTGTACCAATTATTATTGAAATCAGAATTTCAAAGGCGTTGGTCCATTTTAGCAAGGTGCCGCAAGGGATTTCTAAAACTCAGAGCAAGCTTGCTGTATTGTTTACAAATATTGTAATTTGCACTAACAAAAATGTTAAAATCACTACAATTAATAAAGAAATTTATAAAAATTATAGGCCAAAACATTTCTGCACGCGTGTGTAATATCCAAAAAAAAATGTTTGACAATAGTTATTAAAAACGTAATTTTGAAAGCGCTTGTCAATTTAAGCATGGAGCCGTAGCAATTTCCTAAAACTCGCCACAAGCTTGCTGTACTTTTACCAAATAACACAAATCTCAAACTCACTACAATTAATAAAGAAACTTTATAAAAATTCTAGGCCAAAATAATTTTGCACGCAATTAAAGTATCGTCAAAAAAGGTTCTGCCAATTATTATTAAAAACGTAATTCCAAATGCGTCTGTAAATTTTACCAAGGTGCCGCAAAAGATACCGAAAGCTCGCAGCAAGCTTGCTGTATTTTTCCCAAATATTGTAATTTGCACTTAAAATAATGTAAAAATTACTACAATTAACATAGGAATTTTATAAAAATTCTAGACTAAAACGGTTCTGCACGCGTGATGCGTTTGTCAATTTTACCACGGTGCCGCAAAAATTTCCTAAAACTCCTAGCAAGCTTGCTGTATTTCTGCCAAATATTGTAATTAGCACTAACAAAAATGTCAAAATTACTACAATTAATATAGAAATTTTATAAAAATTATAGGCTAAAACGTTTCTGCACGCGTGATAATATCATCAAAATAAAATTTTGCCAATTATTATTAAAATCATAATTCCAGAGGCGTTGGTCCATTTTAGCAAGGTGCAGCAAAAGTTTCCTAAAACTCGCAGCAAGCTCGCTGTATGTTTTCCAAATATTGGATTTTGAACTAACAAGAATGTCAAAATTACTACAATTAATAAAGAAACCTTATAGCAATTGTATGGTAAAATAACTTTGCACGCGAGTGAATTGCCGTCAAAAAAAAATTGTGCCAATAATTATTAAAAACGTAATTCCAAATTCGTTTGTCAGTTTTGCCGAGGTGCCGCAAAAGTTTCCTAAAACTCGAAGCAAGCTTGCTGTATTTTTCCCAAATATTGGAATTTGCACTAACAGAAATGTAAAAATCATTTCAAAAAATAAAGAAATTTTATAAAAATTCTAGGCCAAAACATTTTTCCACGCGAGTAAGATGTCATCAAAAAAAAAATTGTGCCAAATATTATTAAAATCATAATTCCAAAGGCGTTGGTCAATTTTAGCAAGGTGCCGCAAAAGTTGCTTAAAACTCGCAGCTAGCTCGCTGTATGCTTTCCTATTGGATTTTAAACTAACAAAACTGTCAAAATTACTACCATTAATAAAGAAACTTATAAAAATTCTAGTTCAAATCATTTTTGCAGGTGTGAAAAATGTCGTCAAAGAAGATATTGTGACAATAATTATTAAAATGTAATTCCAAGAGTGTTTGTCAATTTTAGCAAGGTGCCGTAAAAGTTTCCTAAAACTCGCAGCAAGCTTGCTGAACGTTTTCCAAATATTGGAATTTGCACTAACAAATATGCAAAATTACTACAATTAATAAAGAAACTTTATGATAATTCTAGGCCAAAACATTTCTGCATGCGAATAAAATGTCGTAAAAAAAGGTGTGCTAATAATTATGAAAATCATAATTCCAAAAGCGTTTGTCAAATTTAGCAAGCACCCATAGGAATTTTTTAAAACTCGCAACAAGCTTGCCGTTTTATTGCCAAATAACACAAATGTCAAAATTACTACGTGTTCCTACCTCTTAGGGTTGGAACAAGGTTACTAATGCCATGGGGTAGCTTACAAGTCGAAGTTTTAGGTCCAGGAGTGCAATAGGTTGCTTTGGAAACCATTCATTTAAAACTTACTATTAATATGTACTTTATTTATAGGGCTTTTTACAAGTGTGAATTATGATTCACAATTACTCGAGTCGGTTAAGTACTTTTAATTGGTTTTCAACATATATGTATGCGAGTCATTGCTCGTGATACAATTTAACTTGAATAACTCTGTTATTTTGAGTTGAACTTCGATTAATTATTAATCACGGTTTCTATAATGACAATCGTTGTAAAACTATAGGTGTACACCTTTCAATAATGTTGTTTTAATTATACTTGTAATCATTTGTTACACTTGAAATGTAATTTAGTTTTAATTGATGTATGCTTAATCAGAAATGTCTGTATGGTAGTTATTTCAAACAGTATGACTACCTTAATTTTGTAAACTGTGCTTCATATGTATTCACTCTATGAGTGGTTATTTCATTTTAATGATTTAAACTTCAGTCCGTTGTAATTTTAGTTATTTATTAATAACACTATTCAACCAAGAACAGTATTTATTTAAACAATAAACCAATGAAATTATGTACAAATCATTTGAAAATTTACATGTTTCATTCATTGAATTTTCTAACGGCCGTTTAGTATATTTTGTCAAACGTAGAGGGCATGACACTGTCTTTTTATTAATAAATACTTTGGTTTTAATATTGAAGGGAAAGTTATAGATCTCAAAATGGCGTATACGGCATGCATCGAGCGGGTAATCTCGTTGTTCGTAACCTTTAACGTGAGCGCAAAACAAATTAGGTAATTCTCGGATAGTGTACAATTGTTCATAATTAAACCAGGGTTTAATTAATGGATTAGGAGTGAGCCGACGATGCCTTCGGCGGAAATCTCAATCAGCAATGACGAGAATTTTTCCCGTCTATGAACGGGGTCGGTTCTCTAACTTCTTGGATGGGAAGGACTGTTTTCATACAATCCAGTAAGTACTTATCTTTATCAACTATTATCCACTAAATAATAATTGCATAAAGAGTACTTAATTGAATTCGGAAATGTGCGATTCAGGCTGACGCACGTGCAAATTAAGTCTTTTAACTGTTAATAGATCGCGCTGTCTCGTCACGTTAAAAAACTACGATCAGTAACAAAAGTTTTGTCGATTTTCCTTTGGATTTCTATTTTTACTCGATGTGAACGGAATTTAGCAAAATTTATAGGTTTAAAATCACCGCGCTTATTCCTAGGGATAACTCTAACCTATATAGTAGATTTAAAATAATTTTACCAGCTCTGGAGGTAAAATAAAGCTCGCTGGAGGTGTTTCCTTATGCAAAGGAGTAACAGCTTTCTCTAAACCGGCCTCAAACGCGTGTTTAAATACCAAACGGCTATCACCAAACCCAATGTGAAATAACTTTCTTTAGGCCTAACTTCGTTAATTAAAACATTTTGTAACAAATCGGTACATCAATATATGCGTAATTTAAGCGTGTGGTAAAAGTAAAAATATCAATATTAGAACTATTTGCATACGCTTGGAAATAATAGAAATAATGATAGAGGTATAATTAAGCTAATTAACGCTACTAAAAATTAAGTGACACATGGAAAAATACAATACGAGGCTTCTTCTGAACAATTAAATCACGTATCATTAAAATAAAGTGGCTAATATAGTTCTAATTAGTATACATCTTCCATCGACATGCAACTACGATGCACTAATTTAATCACATTAGAACACTTATGGTTTTATACGCATAAAGTGCTAACGCCTAGACCTACATAAGCAAAATAACATTTACTTGAGGTCAAGAATCTTGAACCCTCTAGATTAATACACTATAAAGAATTTAAAAACATGTCGGATCTTAATATTAATTAATGCAATGGTAATTAAATACAAATTGATAAATAAACTTGGTAAGAGGTAATTATTCAAATAATAATTAAAGCAAAAATAAATAAATAATTATGATAAAAGGTGTTTGAAAAGTCGTCATTTATACATATGATTAATTGAAAATATATATACAGGGCATTAACTAAATAAAAAATGGGTACAATTAATGAATCTATACCGTCAGAACGCAGTGAGTTTATACCTGTAACTAACTAAATTAATTACGTACGAAGAAAATGAACGACGGTGGTATAGGTTCATTACACAATTAATAAAGAAACTTTATAAAAATTGTAGGCCAAAACATTTCCGCACGAGGGTAAAATGTCAAAAACAAAATTGTGCCAATAGTTATTATTATCATAGTTCCAAAAGCGTTTGTCAAATTTAGCAAGCACCTGTGGAAATTTCTTAAAGCTCGCAACAAGCTTGCTGTATTATTGCCAAATAACACAAATGATAAAATTACTACAATTAATACAGAAATTTTATAAAAATTCTATGCCAAAACATTCGTGCACGCGAGTAAAATGTAGTCAAAAAAATATTGTGCCAATAATTATTAAAATCATAATAAAAAAGCCTTTTTACATATTAGCAAGGTGCCGCAAAAGTTTTCTAAAACTCGCAGCCAGCTTGCTGTATTTTCTCCAAATATTTGAATTCTCACTAACAAAAATGTCAAAATTACAACAATTAATAAAGAAATTTTATGAAAAATCAAGGCCAAAACACTTTTGCAAGCGAGTAAAATGTCGTTAAAAACAATTGTGCCAATAATTATTAAAAACGTAATTCCAAGAGCGTTTGTCAATTTTAGCAAGGCGCCGCAAAGTTTCCTAACACTCGCAACAAGGTTACTGTATTTTTCCCAAATATTGGAATTTGCACTAACAAAAATTTTAAAATTACTACAATTAATAAAGAAACGTTATTAAAAATTCCAGGCCAAAACATTTTCGCATGGGAATAAGATGTTGTCAAAGAGATTTGTGCCAATAGTTATTAAAAACGTAATTTTAAAAGGTTTGTCAATTTTAGCAAGTAACCGTAGGAGTTTCCTAATACTCACAGCAAGGTTGCTGTATTTTTCCCAAATAACGCAAGCATCAAAATTACTACAACTGATACAGAAACTTTATAATAATCCTAGGATAAAACATTTTGAGCGCGAGTAAAATGTCGTCAAAAAAACTTGTGCCAATACTTATTAAAAACGTGATTCCAAGTGCGTTTGTCAATTTTAGCAAGGCGCCGCAAAAGTTTTCTAAAACTGGTAAGAAGCTTGCTGTATTTTTCCCAAATATTGAAATTTGCACTAACAAAAATATCAACATTTCTACAATACCAAAGAAATTTTATATAAAATAAGAAAAAAATCCATAGCAAAATTTTTTTGCACGCTACGTGCATCCTTTTAAATGTTAATGCACGATTTCCAACTGCAACATTGTACGGCAATATTCCAAATATATACTAAATAGTTAAAGTTTACGAAAATTTGTTTTGATTGCTCGTTATTATTATTATGTAGTTTTATAAAACTATTTTATATCATTTAAACTTCAATAATGTTAAAAATGCTCTAATTTTTATTTTGGCAGTCTATTGAGATAAACAGCTACACCTTCTTTCAGTTCTTCATCACTTTGAATTTTAGTTCCTGTCAAAAAGTTTATATACTTTGTAAAGAGATGAAGACCTGAAGGAGCCGGGTGCGCGGTATCTGGTGGATAGTTCAAAGTTTCACAGTTGGATTGTTGAACAAGATGTCGTTTCCATAACGATCATAAGGATAGACGTTATCTTAGAGGAGAATAACGCCGTTAGACAACAGAGCTTGCCTTCGATTTGACGTTAACTACATGGTGGTATATTTTTTGCATTTATAAATTTAATTACGGGCCTAACTTCATAAGTGGCGTCGTTAACTATTTTCTGTACGTTATAAACACTAAGAGAAACAACACAGTGAGTGACAGTGACAGAATAATTGACATACAGGCAGCAGATACGCAACTGAAAGCGTTAGACGTTGACTGCCAGGCCTCCATATGGTGCAAATGGGTACTAGTCACCGGTCAGCCATTAGTATCATTATCAAGAATTGAAATTATAATAGTGAGTAAGCTAAGAATACAAAATTTTTCCTGCTGTACCCGAATAAGTAAAAAATAATTAAAGTCGCAACAGAATAATAAGAATTGGATAATTAACTAATAACTCTTTAATTCTTTAATTAAATACGACTCTGAGAAATTCTTAATTAAAATGCACGTCACTATTAAAGATCCTTAAAATATCCAAAATAAATAATAATTAAAGGGATTTTTAATTCACAAACAATTTACGACGTTTTTATTTATACATATGATAAATAATATCTAAATTTTATATTTTATTAATCAATCGTAGGATTTATGATCACTAAACTAAATTTAACTTAATACTTTATCAAACAAATTATAACAAGTGATTTTTAAAATAGCTGAGTCACATTGCGTTACAATGCACTTCTTGGCTAGTAGCTCATCTTTCTGAATTAATTGATGTCGGTAAGAAGTGATGTAGTATGCACTTTTCGTAGTCCGGATTTAATTTCGATGTATGTTTTCATGGAGATGCCAGTAAAGCAGAAGTTAATAATCCGTGATTCATACTTACAAGGAAAAGGCCCCAACCCAAACTCGCCGATGTCATTGACTTTTTGATATGTTGTAGAACATCAAAAAATAAAAGACACGCAATTTTTTTTTATCTGATGTAAAGCACTTTTAAGACATGAAAACCACCCTCAAAGTTCACCCCCAAAAACGGTTTTTTAATATATCTCCGCTTGTAATCAAAATTTTGCGACGAAACAAAATGGAAACTCATTA
>JAHWXV010584048.1:0-10788 GCA_024586415.1 Phrixothrix hirtus | reverse complement strand
AATAAACGTAGGTAATAGTCTAATGATTTATGGACACTATTGGCATATGTGGCATATGTGCGTAAGAGAAAGTCGTGTGTTGTTTCACACCAGATTTTTTTTATCTTAGGTTAGGTTTTTGTGAATTAATTTTCAACGGGTTTCCAAGCTGTTGGTAATCTTTGAGTATCATGTCGTGTATTGAGATTGTCTGGTCGCCTCTCTATTTCTATTGCCTCTCGTATTGTTTTCCTTGATTTCTTTTCAATATTAGCGATCATTTTTGTTTTTACGAAATCGATCTCGTGGGATGTGGCCTTTACCTATTGTGCCAGTGATGAAGTTTCATCCCTCTTTTTTACTGCTTTTGATGTTTTGATGTGTGTGTGTGTGTGTGTGTGTGTGTGTGTGTGTGTGTATGTGTATGTGTATGTGTGTGTGTGTGGGTATACGTGTGTGTGTGTGTGTGTGTGTGGGCGTGCGCGCGCGCGTGTGTGTGTGTGTCACTTTAACAAATATTTCGTAACGAAGAATATTTGATTAATGAAAAGCTTTATTTCGTTGGTTGAAGGCGTTGGTTTATTTATTCTAATTTAACGTGGTTATAAAGTTCACTGAATACAGAAAATATGAGTTATCATAATAGGCGCCTTTATTATTGCTTAATGGATGCTTCAATTGACTTTTTAATACCATATAAATATATATATTCTTATTTTCACTCAAAATTAACAGAGTGCCACTTCTTTGTCATCCAGAGGTATTCTCTACAGTTAATATCCGAGGTAGGACTCGCGTATTGAGATAAGGTCGTTAAATGGATGCCACGATTATGGATGGTCGCCATCACAATATTGTTCTTATCATCAACTGGTGCATTAGCGTCCCAGAAAGGTATACCCCATTTTATTCCCCATTTTGCTGTCTTACTTTTTCTCAATAACATTTCAACTTCTCTATTGTTGTTATAGTCAGTCATTATTGCCTTAGTATCTTATAAAGGGTTTTCCGGCTGATTGTGATACTTTAAATCCCTTTCATGGGGCTTAGTGTAGTGAGCTCAATGATTTTAAACATTTCCAAATAATCTGACGCGGTATTTCCTCGACAGGTGCCAAAAATTTCTATGATACCTCGAGACATAGTTGCTTATGAATAAAAGTAGATATTCTTCCAGTCTGTCGTTCTCAGACTTTTGATATGCCAAACTAATCACGAGCAACATTTTAAATAATCATAGCTGACGCACCAACAACTTTTGGAAGTCATTTCTTCATTAAATGAATATTCTTCAATTTTAATTTTACCACTTTTTCGAACTCAGCACCGAAGTCATTTCAATAGGCTTTTCTGGGCGAAGATCTGCGATACCTATATAATATATATTACTTGTAAAATGTCATCTTCCCAAGCTAGTCATCCTGTTTTCGTTAGTTAGGTAATTAGTTTTCTGTATATGTCTGACTTTTTTTGGATATGCTTGCTTCTCAAACAGGAATTTGTACACAGTTACTCCAGAGGGTCATGATGCATACGAATTATTTGTCCACTAACCGATGCTGTACAAGGAGTCCCACACACAGTTATCTCCACAATTCTGCAAGTTTAAATACGTAGCGTAATTTCTATTATATGGACTAAACCACCTATTTTTATAAAAATACAACAGTTCAAATACGTATTTCTGCTTAAGATAGTAAATTTGAACGTCCACTGTGACTATTCAAAGTCTACATTTATTGTTAACTATTCTTATCAAGTTATATTTTGAAAACTTTTAAAACTAATTCAATAGTAGTTTACGTTTGAATCAATATTTGTGGTTCTAGAATATGCTCATATCTATTTTTGGGACACCCTACATTTTCAGATTTTTAATTGTACAACATTTTATACCACATTAACGGTTGTAATGGTTGTAACGACTTGCAAAGCTAGGTAGGGATATGGAGTAGGTTAGCTTTTACGAATGAAAAATAGCTTTTATATAGTTTTAATGCTATAATGCAGCTAAATGATTTTAATTCTGTTAAAATTCAAAAGGGCGCCACTCAATCAGATTACAAACTGCAGAAAATTATCTAAACACGAGAATTTTGACCTAAGTCCTTTGCCACCTAATATAATGAATACTTACGCTATGTGTTATTTTTCGGCTTTGTCATTGATGTTAAATTATTTCGCTGAGTTTTCAGCTCACGAAATCTTTTTACCTTTTACTGCAAATAAATTTAGCTTAAAACGTTTGTGTAATAAACAAAACAGATTCTTAAATTAAATTTCGGTGTAACGGATCAATGGTAGTTTTAGAACCTAAAAATAGACAGACTTGTATTCAAAATAATTAATTGATAAAATTTCTAATGGTTCCTAATAATTGAATTTAAAGTTACAATTCGAAACAATAATAGATATATTAGTTACAGTAATTACAAACAAACAAAACACGATAATAAAATCAACTATAGATTTGCGTAAATGAAAATTACGTGTTTTTATACGGTCATCAAGTTTTACGTAAACTAGAGAGGTTTAATAACAAAATCTACTTCTACGGAATCAGTAATAAGTAATTATCGATAAACTGCTAAATTATCTGAAAGCTTAACTATAATTAATGCCACAACACTAAACACAATGGTAAACAGAAGATAACTTACTACGTAAATCGGCAGATAGAACGTAAGGTATTATCTCAAGAAGCCTGGAGCATATCGGTAAATAATATATCTTAAGGAGAAACTCCATCTCCATATGAATAGTAGGGCATATAGCGCATCCTCAAAATGTTGTTAAATAAATAAATACACAAGAAATGAAAAACTTATGACCTTTCCGAAATTTATATTATCAATACCCCTAAGCTTGTTACTAAAATTTACCACAAGCAGTGTTTTAAAAACAACACATATTATGTCTCTAGACAATCAGCATCAACTATTCTTCCTTTCAGCTGTAAGTCTTACAATTTTAAGAAGCAGCTTTCCGTCTGGAGCCTTGCAGCAATCTTTTGATGAATGCAGCAAATGCTATTGCATCAAAACGAACCGCACTTCACATAGAAGATTTGTAATCACGATGGAATAAATATTTTGCAGTTAGATTCTTCGTATTTGGTAAAACGTATACGCTTAAAGTAACTTTCTTGATGCTGCATTGATTTCAGTGGAAATCAAAATTCTTTTATTCTTGTTCGAAACTTAGCGAGTGTTTGAATTTGATACTAAATTTAATTTTTAAATAAAATTTACAAATCAGTTGATCAACCTTAAGTTATTTTCACTAATTCAATTTAAAAATTTAAAAGTCGGTATAAAATAAGTATTGTTTAATGGTTCTTCGAATGCAATATTCTAATATACCAATAATAAGTTTCGGATAAAAATGAAATGTATTAATTGAATTTATTCAAATTTAGAGGTAACTAAAACTATTTCGATAGTCTTTTGTGTTAATGAAGCATTAATGCTATTAAATTATCTTTGTTGTAATCGAAACGTTTTCGTTTAATGAATTGGCTTAGCCAATAAAAACAAGTGTTAATAAATTAGGTGAAAATTGGCAGATAGCTCGTTAAAAAATATTTTGTCTTGTACAGTACTGTTGGTCGTAAGATACACAAACAGATACTTTCTTAGATTTACTATGGAAAGTTTCCTTTAGAATTGAACTTTATTTTGTTCTATTTTGATTAGGAGTGCATGCTCTGTTTTTTGTTGTTTTGTTTGCGCGTTGCTTATTCTTATAGTAAGATGGGGAGATTGTTTTGTATATTAATTTTGTGGTAGTCTCATCTTTTATATTTTGTATATTTGGTTTTGTTTCTTTAAACAGTCTTTTAACCTAATCCTAATAATACTTTCAAAAACAAGAAAATGGGCCTAGCACAAAACTAATATACAAAAGAGAACTATTTCCTGTTTTGCTACAATAAAGCAGCATGCAAACAAAACAACAAAAAAGAAGAAGATGGACTATCCAGCTACTAATTAAAATAGAAAAAAGTAAAGTTTAATTATAAAAGAAGTTCCTTTTCCACACTAAACCTTAGAAAGTTTTAAGATCTATTTGTGTCTGCAGTTCAAAAATATTGCACAAGAAAAAGATTTTTGTAGCGGGCTGTTTCCCAAATTACAACTACCCTAGTAACAACTAGAACCAGTAATTTTCCGTGAAAATGTTTCTATTGGTCGCACCAATGCATTAAACAAAAACGTTTCAATTAAAATAAACATCATTCAACAGTATTAACTATGCTGTATTAATATTAATACCAGCAAATATCGAAACGCATTTTGAGAAGACTTTACAACAAAAATGTTATATAAGTTTCGCCATTTATTTCGTATTTTAATGTAAACTTTATATACTAACTTATACAGATTTTCATTCTTAATATTTTAAAAAGACTTAGTTCCGATTAAATTTTATTAAATTTTACATTGTTTTTCTCTTAATCTCACTTCTTGTCATTGATGACTTGCTATCTTTTAGGTTTCCATCTCCTAGATCTATTAATTACTTTAAACAGAAGCACATTAGCTTTTCATTGTTCAAGCTTATAATCAATTATTCAATGCATTACCTTAACTTAATTAATAGAAGACAAATATACATTAGGTAAATATTACTTGATTTCCCATAACAGACAAGGAGCTATAGAACCTGTGTTGTTGTTTAATTCTAGCAAAAGGATTGGTTTGGTTTAAATAATACGCGTAATTAAAAATGTTCTGCTATTGCAGACCAATTTCCCGTACATTTACTCAGCAGACAGAACAAAGGGAAGCTTAAAGAAACAGCACCATTTACAACTCCAATAGGTAGTTAAAAGTGTGATACAAAATTTTTTATATGATTTTATTTTGCGCGCACTACCACCTTTTCAAAGTAGTATTTATATTGGCACAATAAATTTTAATTCTGTCTATTAAACTTTAGAGCTATTTTTATAGTAATTTTTTAATTATTATCGCGAATTGCAGCTAATATTTGATCGTTATTTGCAACAGCTGCTTTAACAATTTGAACTATAATCCAAATCCTTTTTGGTATGATAATAAAACGGTAAGAAGAAATTTGATGAACTACTTGAAGAATTACTTAGAAGAAATGTTTTCAGATACAAGCATCCCAATGCTCTAATTGTGGACCAGTAGTGGCTGAAGTCAATTTAACATATGCCGTAATTCAAAAATTTACGTCGATTTATATCGATAATACATTTAACAATCCCACAAAACCAAGATGTTTGATGGAAAAAGGCAACAATATGATTAATTTAAGATTGCTCATGGAAAACCAATTACGAAAGATACACTTTTCACCGGTTCATGAAGTTTTCAATTCAGTTAACAAAAAATTCTCCCTGGTTTGTCACTTTTGATAAAAAAAGGTTTTTCTTTATAATTTTCAAAGGTTTTCATCTTACATTGTTATATATTCTACTTACTCTGAAATAATAAAGCAAAATGATTACCGACGTGACAGTATTTAGGTTTTAAAACAACTGCCCAAAGTTGTATCTAGATTTGGACACTCTAATAAAACATTCCAAGTAAAACAATTGTTCAATGGTTTTCAAGGAAAGTTAATTCAGTAGTTAAAATTGTACAAGGTAGACTATGAATTTGTTTACCTTTAAATCTTTATTTTAGAAAACACGATAAGACTGATTCTAATATTTGTTTATTCAATAGAATTTAAAAAAGATGTCATCCAAATAACCGCCGTCTAGATTTCGGCATTATTCTAAACAAGCACACAAACTTTCGATAACTCTCCGACAGAGTGTCCTTGAGATTGCAGTTTCCTCTTCTCAAATATGTGTTTTTAATTGAAGTAGTGTCGCTGGTGCGGGCATACACGCGATACTTCAAATATTCCTACAAAAATTAAAGCTTGGAAGGACAAATTGGGATTCCTGGGGGACACGGAATGTCCCTCGCCTGGAAATTAGTTTTTCTGGACACATTTCTTTAACCACCCGCAGAAATGTATTAGATATTTGGCAAATAATCCATCTTGTTCTATCTAAGTGTTTGAATTATATCTAGAAAATTCATGCGACTATGTGGTGCCATAAACTCCCGTAACATTCTCACATATACAGTCGAATTAACAGTATCTGTGGGACCACGCGCGTTTTCAAAACAATAGAGCCCAGTGATTCTTCTTGTCGAAGTTGCCTCTCAAATCGTTAGCTTAGGAGAATGAACGATACCCTTAGAATTTTGGCTGCTCCAATACTTGCAGTTATATTGTCAGAGGTCATTCAAATGATTCAGGATTGTTTCGACAAACGACTTGCGTAAATTTAAATCAATAGGCATTAATTACTGTACCAATTGTATCTTGTAGGGATATAGTTTCAAATCCAGTTTCAAATTAAGGCGCAAGTTGGTATATGTCATTCATAATTCAGCTGAAGGGGTGCCCACCGATAAAACTAGATTGAGTGCACTGAAGCCGAAACTAGCTATATGGTCAGGGTCTTCCAGTTTGTTTCTAATTTAATGTCAATCCCAACTCTTCAATCTTATTCGTCCTTTTCTGAATAAACACTGTACTCAGATAATAGTTTGAGTGGCGCAATTTGTGCTCCACACGAAATAAACGCCGAAAAATAATAAGTCAACCATTGTTTGTGTAAAAATGCTTCACTTAAAACGTAAGCTGCAGTCTTGTAAATTGCTGAACTGTTAATAACTTTCCAAGAAGCTAGCTAGCTGTTAGTAACTTCTGTACGTCCCACCACTCTACGGTTTACATGAGAAATTTGAGATAAGGGTAAATTAATCCGAGGTCCACATGTAACTACGGGATATTTTTAAACGTTAAACAAGGTTGATATTTGACTCACTGTTTACTACAATACGAAAAAATTATTTAAGGGATTTATCAGAAAACCTTTCCTCGAAAATAATTAATTCATCCTAAACGGATGCAGAAATGCAAAATGGAACGATTCTATGTACTAAACTAAATAAGTGATTAAAAAGATTCAAATTAGGTTTATTAAAATTTAATTTCAAAAAATATTAATAACAGCCACAGAATGAAGAAGGTAGTTTGCGCAATGCAGCAGCGTAGAAAGGCGCGATTATTCTAGTTAAAACAGTGAGTTTCCGCACCTTTTGTTTGGGATAGATTTCTGACGTTATTCTTCAATAACCACTGTTAAATAATCCAATCATTATGCCAGCCTAATTAAGTTTAAAATTTCTGGTTGCCGTCGAACATGTCGTTCGGTTTTTATGCCCTTTTGAAGCTATTTTTGCCTAACTCATGGGCAGACATTTTTATGTTTACCAATAGTTTTAAATGGACCAATGCATCTTTTTACCAAAAATGTAACTACTATACTTTGCACAACACGCTGAGTCAATTTCTATGTGCCTTTACTAGTAGCTATGATGTGTTAAATGTGTCTTAAATGTCGAATCACAATTACTAGGTTATAACACTGCAGGATCGTCATGTAATGTACCAAAATAAACACTTCGCATAACAAAAAGGTATTGCCAGTTTTCAGTGGCTGTTTCAAACGTGTTTGAAGTATTTTTAACGAACGATTGCCTTCTGTGGTATATCTACTGTAATTAGTTTTCCGTACTTCAATTGCCAATTTATCAAACATTTTATATGAATGACAGTCGTGTTTTAGATCGTTATATTTTATTTCTTTAGTGCAAATACTGAAATTTTGATCATACCAGATAACAACAGTAGTTTTTGACTGAAATAATTGAAATGTACCAAACAATGCCATGCTTACAAATGGTTAAAGGTTATAAATATATCTACTGATCTGTTGCAAGGTTATTCATTAGAAAGCAACGCATGTGTTGTATCTATTGCCAAACTGCATCTTACGGCACGGCGCTGCAAAACGCTTTATGTGTAATTCCCTCCCAAACAGGTACATGTTTCCATTAACTGTTTCTTACCTTCCTAAAAGCTATATTTATTCATGTTTGAATTATCCTCATATGCGTCTAAACACTCTAATTTATAAATGACCTTGAGGTTATCAGTTTTATAGGATATGTAGTGTTAATTAAATTGATGAAACGTCTATATTAAGAAATAAAGTAGCGCTATATTGTTATAATTACATTTATAGCAGCAAAATTGTTTACTCGAAGAATGTTCAAATTTAATTAATAATTTCAATCTCGTGCCAAAGGAAGGAAGCATGTACGGATGTTTCGTACACCTATCGTAACTGGAGTGAATTACTGTGTAAACGTCAAACAACCCATTATTACCCTCACCAAGGAATATGTGTTATCATGGAAAATTTATGAAAAATTTAAGGACAGTTTGGTGAGAAAACATTGCCCAACAATAAGTATCTATAAAGAGAGACTGGGACAAAAATAAACCACATGGTTGGTACCCTAAACCATTGAGCACAAAAGAGAACACTAACAGAATTGATCTATTTGATTGAAACCGATCAACTGAATTGCGGTATATTTCCTTACACATTATTATATCGGTGTCGTTAAGATGCCGGGAATGACCCAATATTACCTCAAATGCCGCAAAATATGACGAAATCTAAGATAGCGTCATTATTTTAACATAACCTTTCACCACCAAAGCCAAAACATGTAAAATCCACCATGCCTTTACGAAAAAGCATAGCTACGTCCCTTAGTAATATACAGGGTGCTTTATACATATATAGATTTCTCTGCAAGACAGCAAACAGTAAATGTGGTGAATTACTCAAATCTATTGAACCAATAAGAGCAGTCCTTCGAATAAGGCGAAAATAAAATCACACATTTGTTTGATATTTACGCGACAATGTTAATCCATAGTGAGCTACTAACACAATTACCACAATCCAAAAGTTAAGTGAACTTTTCTTCCCCACTTTCCCTTTGGTCCCGACCTTTTCCCATAAGATTTTCGTATGTTTGGTTCGATTAAAGCATTTCTAATGGAAAATAATTTAGATGTAATGCAAAAATAATCGAAGCTAATGGGAACTGGGCGATACCGCAGCCAGAAGAGTTTTTTACGTGGAACTCGAAAGCTGCCAGAGTAGTGACATTACTTCATTGAGATGAAAGCAAGCCGTATTGCAAGGTGACTCGTTTTAGATCAATGTATCTGTTTTAGTTTTTGTATAACGATAGACTATAGCTTTTATTTAAACAAACCTCGTATTCGTACTAGATTTATATTTAGTAATGTAGAAATGTTAGGAACACGAGTGATGGGTTTTCTCCTTTTTCGATTTTGAAAATTATTCTATAAAAACATAGTATTCAGCGTAGTACATTTAGTATTAGATTTATTAGTCGAAAGTAAGAAACTTGAGAAACCAAGTAAGTAAACGTACTATTAAAATACACAATAAACTATCTAATCGGTTTTGTAAAATTGAAACAGAATAAAATGCTTGAATTTGTATCCTAACATAAAGTCCCTATTTTGCAGTGATTAATGTATACCGCAGAATTTTACCACTTAGAAGATATCATGGGTAAATATTCATATTAATTCAGACAAATAAAATGGAATTAAAGCAGAGGAGGATTGCGTCTATGTTTAATTATAAGTTATTCGTTTAGCCATTTCAAATCTACAATATACTGAGACTATCACATTTTATTATTAGGGAATTTTGTATTACGCATCTTATGCACAATACACAGTAGTTTTGGTATGACGTGCATATTATTATAATTTACAAGCCTGATAATTACGGTTTAAACATAGTGCACTGGTCAGTTTCTACTTTGTTACGTCATTGCTTGTATACGTAGAACATTAAATGAAATAGGAAGACTAATTTGAGCCTTACAAGTGAAGTAAAGGAGTTCAATTAATTTTCTAAAAATTTTGAACAAAATTAATGACCTAGCAGCACAGTTGAAGTAAAAATATACCGAGAAGAAGTGTAATATTGAAGTAGAAATAAAAAATTATAGCTATACTAACGATCGGTGGTAAACTCAACATGTTTAGTTAAGTGGTTTTCATCTTGAAAATAATGAGTTATTCCCAAACATAAAATAAAAATGATTATAAATTTGTAATGTTTACAAGTATTTATAATAGTAATAAAATATTAAACTAAAAGGAATACTATAACTTACATTTAAAACGCGGAGATTTTTGTATAAACAAACCTTTTAAGGGACATAATCTTCAGGGGAGTTGTGGGTATATTAAAGTTTTCGAAGGAAACCTTTAGCAAGCTTCTTTGAAAGTGCATGCCTCAGTATGTTACCTTAAAAGGCATAAATAATTACGAGAGTACTGACCTGGTTCCTTGCTTCATAAATTTGAAATAACGCAGTTACGTATTATGTATTTAATAGAATTGGAAAATATATTTGCAGTGATCTGTTTTAGCAGAAATTTTCAAAACATACATGTTTTATAATTCGCAGGTATTGCTTCAGCAACTTTAGTAAAATAGTTAATCGGTTAAAGATATATATTTAATAACTTCATGCAATTAAAGCAGATATCTAAGTAGCTCCGAATACGATCTTCTTACTTGTTATGCAGGCACTAATTAGAGATTTTGTTAGGATGGATGTTACAAGGGAATGCAACAACCATGTAAAATTTCTTTATTAATTATCACGTTTCCTCTAATGAATATTTATTTAAATATAATTATTTACCTATTTATTTTCAAGTATTTTCGTGAGCATATATTAACAAAAAATCTGGTGTGAGACAACACGCGACTTTCTCTTACATATTTTAAATTTAATTTGAATTTATTGACGTTAGTGACTTTCCTGTACACCTAAATTGTAAACTCTAAAATTAATT
>JAHWXV010584043.1:0-10427 GCA_024586415.1 Phrixothrix hirtus | reverse complement strand
TATATATATATATATATATATATATATATATATATATATATATATATATATATATATATATATATTTAAATTTAAATTTAAAATTTAAAACGAAGAGTTTACAAATACGTTGGCAATGGCATCATTTTGTAAATAGAGTAAATAAATTTTCTGGTTTAGTTTAATAATAAAGTTCTTCCCACCAAATTTGTTGGCATAATTTGCAGGTTATGAATTGGCTTTAGATGGCGTGCGCGTGATTAACAGCTAGAGTGCCTTTATAAAGTTACTATAATAGCGAGTTCGACTTGCTGCATTACACCAGTGCAGTGCACTGCGTTTTACAAGAAAAATTCAATATTTTACAGTTTTTTCTGGTTTTGATGCTATTTTTTGTGAATAGAAAGCAGTTAATATGCACCATACCTGTGGAGTGCAGCAAGTTAAATTCGTTATAAGCTACACTCTACGGAAAAATTTCATGGCCTACTGGGAATTGAAATTTAAAGTTAAATTTCGGAAAACCGCTTTGTCTTGAAGATACAGGGCGACAAATGTCCCTCGACATAAATAATAATGATATTTTTAATGCCTTAAATATGTATGGCGTCTGAGGTGGACTTACCCAGTACAAACCATGAATTGTTATACGTTGTTTTTTTGTCTTCATCGTAACTTGTCAAAATAGATTGCGCTTGTACATTTGTGTAACTTTGATAATTAAACTTTAGCTACCGAAGTTCTTTGTCATGAATCATTAGATTGATCTGCTCCACGGACTTATAATCCTTGGATTTTTTTCTATGGGCTCATCTTACTTTATTGAAAAATTTTGGTAAGATCAAATATTGGATTAGAGCAAGAGCGAGAAGACGACACGGCATTTCGAAACCTAACAGGCAGACGGCTGAAGAGGGCGAGATCGCGAGTGATTGACCTATTAACATTTATAAGTGCACGGGCGACACAAAGCAAACACTCATCCAAAGACGCAATAGTGCGTGGGGTAAGTGATTTTTCTGTTTGCTATCTGTCAATAGACTCATTTTTGTTCCTTCCTCTTAGTTTGTTGTATTTATTTTAAAATATTTCATTTTGAAAGTTTCCCTGTCACGTTGATAGTTGTTAGTTTTGATGTTCCTATCATTTTTGACATTGTTTTGCAGGTTAGTTGCATGACATAGACATTTATCGTGACATTTATTGGTTAGGCTGTCTATTTAACGTTATTTTGTTTTAACAACTTTTAGAGGTTAGATCAATTAACACCGTTGCCAAGGTTAATTTTTTCAGACATTTTTTCCGATTTCTCATTTAACTTAATTTTTATTTGAGAAATATTACAACTAATAGTTGCCAACTACAAACTGGATTCAGACTAAATAGCAATGTCTAGACTCTTATAATATAACAACACAGTCGTCAGAAACAAACATAACTATACAACCATAAAGCATTACGAAGAGGAAAACAATATTTCCATTGAAAAATCATTGAACCATGCTGATGGCATCAAAGTATTTACGAGCACTCCTGATGATATTAGGAAAATGCGTAGACTGCTTGACGAGTCCAATGGACATTTTCACCCTATCAATTGCATAGTAAGAAGGAGATCAAAATAGTCATTAGGGGAGTGCCTGAGTGCATTTCCACCGAAGATGCGGAAAAGAACCTACAAGAAAAAGAGTTGACATTTAACTTAGTCAAGAGACACAGGAAATTCCCACTGGTTTTAGTCAATACCCCTAAGACAGAAAAAGGGAAATAAATATTTCAGGTAAAAGACATCATGAGGGTAAAAGTCACTACGGAACCAAAACGTCGTCCAACTAGGACGACTCAGTGCTACCGCTGCCAACTATATGGGCATGTATCCTACAGATGCTCTCCACCTTACAGGTGTGTCGAGTGCACGGCTAAGCATCCGTTCTATACATGCACTAAAACCACGGAAACTGCAGAAAAGTGCTGTAATTGTTAAGGGGAGTTCCCTTCTTCCAGCAGAAGCTATCCTAGCAACCCAGACAATATAAAGGAGTAGAAAAGACTCCAAATTCAGTAGAAGCTACAGAAAGCTGAAACGATTCCGGGCATGACATATGCCACCAGAGCAAGAACTTCAGACCCTTGTAGACTGACGGAGACAGGGACTGATTTTCTAAGTAAGACAATAGAAGAGATCTTGGAAAGGATAATATCGGAAAAGCTACCTACAATTCTCGAAAAATTCCTTCTTGGACCATAAACTACGTAAAATCATGACCTGGAACGCTAACAGAATAAAAGACCGAGAGCTAGAACTGCAAACATTTCTCAAAGACAATGACATAACGCTAGCTTTTCTCCCTGAAATACACCTTAAGCAAGATGACAAACTTAAGATCTTAGGGTTCGAGGTACATAGAAAGGAGCGAGTGGGTAGTCCCGGAGGCGGGGTAGCTATCCTAATAAGATCAGGTATAGTCCAAATTCTGATACCACATTTAAACGTCACAAGAGAAACAATCGCGGTGCAAGCCCTCCTGGGTGAAAAATCTATATCACTAATAGCCATCTATAATAGGCCAAGGAACATCATATCCAAGGATGACGGAGCAACAACTTGGTCATGAACGCGTAATAATAGTCGGGGACTTCAACGCAAAGCACGCGCTGTGGGGCAGCAGAGGGACTACCTCTAGCGGCCGCAACCTTGCATCTTGGATAATGTCAAACACAATCTCAAAAGTGGTTGCTCCGCAAGAAGAAACTAACATTCCGCCTGAACGAAGAGGTGATATTATCGATTTCTTCTGCACGATAAATATCAGTAAATTTACCCAAGCGGACACTATCCATGAACCTTTTCCCCACCATTTTCCTGTAATTATGCAATTAAGTGGTCAACGACCTCCACTAAAATCGCCTCAGTTAGTCAAAACCAACTGGTAAAAGTACTCATATTCTGTCAGTGTATGAACTGATGGAGCAACTAGAGACTGAAACAGACATAGAAGCTGCAATATTTAGATCTACCAACACTATTAAAGCACATTAGCTAATTGTCAATCAGTGGTTAATAGCTTCACATCAAATAGATGGGGTGTTAATGCTGCAGAAAAAGCTTTACTCCAGAACAAAAGCAAAGCAAATAAAGTTTGGGCACGGTCAAGGTACCCCATAGACAAAACACATTACCTCAAATTACTAAAAGAGGTTTCCACAATGTTGGAACATAAAAGAAGAAGTGAGTGGAATAACACTGTACGGGGATGTTGGAGAAAATCAATATCCCAAATTATGGAGACTACTTAAAACTATAAAAAGGGATAAATCCACAAATACCCCTATTTTACATGAAGGTATTTTAAGATTCAGCGTATATGACCGAGCAGAAGGCTTAGCCGATTGTTTCGAAGAACAATGTTTGATCAATCTAACAGCAAATAAACGACTACTAAACAAAATCCAACACTCTGTTAAAATTGTGGCGAACTTGATGATAGAAGACCATTTAACAACAACGACGGAGGAGATAGCCAACATTATTAAAACTATGAAGACTCAAATGGCCCCAGGTAAAGGCTGGATTCCTGTTCAACCAATAAAAGTCCTTACCAAAAACCAAAAAAAGAGATAGTTCAAATAATGAACAAGTTCTTTGCAATGGGGTATTTTCCGCTGTACTGGAAAATAACCCATATTGTCACAATACCAAAATTCAGAATCCTAGCAGCCTTTTTAGATGCTGAAAAAGCAGATGCTAAGGTGTGGAGACACGCTTTGATACACAAAATGTATCATCTTGGCATACCTATTTTCATCACTAAAATAACAATATCTTTTTTGGATCACCGAATATTTTAAATCAAACTGGGTAAAACTCTATCACCTAAGAGAAAGGCATCAGAAGGCTTACTGCAAGGCTCTGCAGTGTTATCTATTTTATACAACATTTTCGTTAACAATATTCCAAAAAAAAACTCCGAACTACTACAATTCGCCGACGATACGGCAATTGTAGTGGCAGGCACAGATGACATTATAACAAAAACACTCATGATATAGTGCCTTAAACAAATAAGCAGATATGAAGAACGTTGGAAAATTACTATTAATAACGAAAAAACTGAATAAAACGTTTTTTTCACAAAACAAGGTAAAATAAAGGAACTGATTTTTAATAAGCAGACAATTTCAATTAAAAACAAGGCAACATATCTTGACCTTGTGTTTGATAGGAACGTATCATGGAAAGATCATACAAACAGAAGAGCGGTACTCACCAGATGTACGGCTAGAAAATTATACCCTATGATAGGACCTCAAAGTCAGCTGCCATTAGACCAGAAAAACAAACTACTTAAGATCATACTACTTCTGAGTTTGACGTACGGTGAGAAGATCTTCGTCAAAGGCTCATCTGCAGCGTTAAAAACCACAACAATCGCCCACAACCAACTGCTACGGTTGATTACAGGGGCACAGTATTATCTTCGGAAAGTTGATCTAAAAAATGATTTGGACGCACCCAACTTTATTGAAAGGGCTAAAGAGAGAAGAGAGTATGGTTCAACATCTTCTCCAACATCCTTCTCCGTCAGTTAAGAAACTCGCCAGGAATATGTCTGAATAAGACCATGCCGTATGGTAACTACCAACCTGGTGAAATTCACCAAACCGCCAGGGTTGGGAAAGCGCATTTATATAGCCTAAATGGCTAAATATCCGAGTTAGAAAGAAGTAAAAAAAATATGGGGTCATCTTAAGTCACAACTCCACTGTAAAATGAACAAGATTTGAGAAGTCGGATATTTAATGGGTGCAATGCTATAAGCAACAACGCTGGTACTTCTGAAAAAGTTCGGTAGTCGATGAGGAGAAGATTGGATTGATGCATTCTGGCAGGTTATAGTCATTTTCATCAGTTCTTGTAGATTAAGAAACTTTACATGTAGTATTTAATAATAATAAAATAATAAAATATTGCTGTTATTATTATTATTTCGGTAGTTCTTGTAAATTAAGAACCTTTCCACGTAATATTTAGGTAATAAAAAACCTTTACCGGCCTATATCTTCGAAATAAAGCGGCTATTCGAAAATCATTAAAGAACAAAATATTTCTGAAATAACCTAAGCAATCACCTTGTTTGCTGCGTCGCTCGATAAAGATTGTAATGTATATTAATTACCGCTGGTAGCGTATTATCTAAATAAACTTGAACTGTTTAAGTTGTAAAACTTAGGTAGTTACCACTTGTTTCAACGCATTATTTATTTCTGAAAATATATATACCTCTTATGTGTATACTATCTTTATGTGAGTATGCGTATGCGTGGGTGTATATATATATATATATATATATATATGTGTGTGTGTGTGTGTGTGTGTGTGTGTGTGTGGGTGTGTGTATGCGTGTGCGTGTACGTGTGCGCGTGCGCGTGTGCGTGTGCGTGGGCGTGCGCGTGGGCGGGCTCGTGGGTGTGCGCGTGCGCGTGTACGTGCGCGCGTGCGCGTGTACGTGCGTGCGTGCGTGTGTGTGTGTGTGGGTGTGTATGCGTGTGAGTGTGCGCGTGCGCGTGCGCGTGTGCGTGTGCGTGCGCGTGCGTGCGTGCGTGCGTGTGTGTGTGTGTGTGTGAATTTCAGATGAGATTAAAGAAAGTAATTCAGTATATTGATTATCCTACACCATTATATAGTCAAAATTAAATATGCAAAATAATACAATTATGAGTGTCACGCCTTGTTAACTTTAATGATTTTAAATAAAATTTGTAGAGATGAAACTCCCTTAAATAAATAAAAAGTAAGATAGATTGATCCACTCACTACTTTTCTTACATATTAATTTTAACTTCATTTATTTTATCTTACGTGTCGTTGATTGTCTCGATTTAATTTATTTTTCTAAGGAAGGGATCGCAATGGAATTTATTTTCGTTGCGGTTCCAATTGGATGTAATTTATGTACTTTACACTCACATGAGTCTTCAGATTGAAACGTGCTTGGCTTTAAAACTTGAAAGGTCTATGTTGGACTCCCTTATGCTTATTTTAATTGATAAGGCGATATCTCTTTATCAATTGCTTTCGTCCATAATTTTGCTGCACATTTGCACTTAGAATGTAACCAAAGTAGGCCATGGGACTGGATACCACCAAAAGGCCACGATTTTATTGAAGTTAGCCCTTATATTTGTAAATGTGTCTTCACGAGTCACGTAACTTCATTTTAAAACTATTTCTATTTCACTTCACTGTTAAAAATGTTTATCTTTTAAGTCTGGTTCAAATCCCTATTTGATAAAAATTACTTTATCCGTTTTCTTTACATGAATATTTCAATGGGTCTTCAGCTTTATATGACTTGTTTCTAACTAAGAAAAGGGTTTTCCTCTCTATCTTATTTTTATGAAAAGCACTTTACAACAATATCATAAGAAGCAAACATTTTGTGGGTAGACCTCAAATTTAATTAGTAAAAGTAATCGTCTCATTTGAATGTATCTTTATTGCTATGAATTATTTATACAATTATAAATATAGTTTCTAAATTTTAATACCTATGTTATACATTTCAAATACTGTCATTTGCGTGCTATAATTCCTTTATAAAGCAAAACATTGTAAACATTAATTTTCCGTAAGTTTTGTTCTTGCTAAATATCAATGGTAAAGCTAAGTAAACAATAATGTAATATATTGCCAATGTTGCCGTTGATTTAAGTTTTTACTTTGGGATTTAATAGTCTGAATATGAGATACTGATAAAATATTCTAATAGTATTTTAATTATTAAATTTATTTAACTTAAGACTTTCGGTAATACCGGATTAATTTTAATTGAGTTTCCTTTTACTTAAATGTTTACGAGTGCTTGTACATTTAGCGTATAAGGTAGTACTATTCTATTTTCAATATCAGTATTTATCTTTTGTTATTTTATAATAAATAACAGTATTTAAAATGACGTACGTTCTATATTGCCAAACTTTTGTTTATGTTAATATAAATTTTCCTCCTGCGTTATTGTCGGATATATAATATGTACTTTTCGACATTTTATTCGTTTGATATTTCTATGAACAGAATGACGCCCTTATCTCTTTTATCCTTAATAGTTATTGTGAAGATTAATTAATTCATTTACTTCTAATTTTTAATACATCTTCTATGAGCCTACGGCGCACTATTGCTCTCCCACGTCCCTTTCTTTTTGCAATTTTTTCTACGATTATGACGGAAGATTTTACTTCTACTCAATCTTATTTTATTTCATAAACTGACCGATATAAATTAATAAAAATAAACATAACCTTATTTCACCGACCTTCTGCAAATTCAAAAATACTTAGGATTCATTCTAGGTAACAGAAAGTTTTTAATTACATTTTTAATTAAAATACTGCCAGCGTAAAACAATACCACCCAGCTTTTTACAGAATAACCGGTAAAATAACCTTGAGACTCCATATTGAAAATATTAAGTGGCTTCATGCATAAGTGCAAAACATTTATATAGAGTTCTTATATTTAATTAATTCTTAACTAATCCTCCTTGATGATATCGATATTATAGCATTAGCCCTAAAACATAAACTCAAAGCGTTCATACGTTAGGCTGAAAAAACTTTTGAAATTCTTCAATACTTGATAATAAATTATTGGAATGCCATCTATAAAGGATACCGCAAAGCAAACATAGGAAACTATTAAATAACAGAAACTTAGTGTTTGCGGTGCCAAAGTTACAATTGGCATTGCCTATAAAACTATTTATGTACTCAAAAATCAAGCAGTTGTTACAAAATATAAATATAATATAAAATTTCAGGTATTACCTGACAAATAGCAATAAACCGTGAAAATATTACAAAAGTTGAAATAGGCTTTAATATAATTTGAAGCAATAATATAAAACAAAATAGAAATTAATAATTGTGTAAACATATAAAAAGTTTTAAGATAAAAGACCCATAAATTATTAAGAAAATTTACTAAAAATCAAATTTCGTAATTTGTATTGACAAAGAATTATGTTTGGTACATCAGGAAGCAGTTGCGACTGATTTCGCCCTATTGGGGCTCATTAGGCAAACGAAGCAACCGTGGTATCTAAACATAAATTTTTCGAAGCTTAATAAATACTTACGGTGTAAAGTTATTTTATAAATATATTATTGGAATGTCATCTATGTAATGATATAATTTACTATAAAGCAAGGATAGGAAACCGTTAAATAACATTTTTGAGCATGTAGATGACGTTATAACCAATGACAATTTTAACTTTGGTAAAGTATACATTAAGCTTCTGTTATTTAACAGTTTCCTATGCTTACTTTATAGTAAATTCTATCATTACATACTTCATAAATGGCATTTCAATAATATATTATCAAATAACTTTACACGATAGACGTTTATAAAGCTTCGAAGGAATTCTGTTTGGATACCAGGGTTGATTTGTTTTCCTGATGAGCCCCAATAGTGCGAAATCGGTTGCAGACTACACCTTGGTGTACTAAACATAATTCTTTATATGATATAATATGAGTTAAGAAAATTGCTTTTTAGTAAACTTATTTATAATTTGTGGAGTCTTTTTACCTTAAAATTTGTATTTGTTTATACAGATATTAATTTTTATTTTGCTTCAATACTTGTTTTGAAATTTTAAATTTGCGCATGATTTCGTTTCAAATTCTTACTTCTGATAATTTAGAAGATCGTTAGATAGAACCACAGCTATAGTTGTTTTAATATAGCCGACCAACTAGAGGCAAACATTAAAAAAAATAGCTCTTGTCGCCAATTTTTCAAGCAGCCAAATTATTGAATAGCGAAGATTTATTAGAATAATGCAAGCCTGTTGATCTAACAACTAGACTAGCGGAGATTTATGGCAAATTTTCTCGCTGCAATCGCTAAGTAGCAAGATCAGGGTTATATACAACTGTTAACCGCATCAAGTAACAATGAATTAAAACACATTTCTTGGTATCAGATATCAATAATTAGAATATGTCCGAGTTTAGTCATTTACAAAGTGAGCACCATGATAGCTAACTATAGAAACTAAACAAGAATGTAGTGAGATTTATCAAGCTTTTCTGCAACTCCTCCTAGTGAATATTTTACTAAAACAGAATCTACTATTTCTAGTCGGAAACTAAGAATTTTAGTAAGGAATCTGAGGAACTTCTCCCGTTATATTTTATTGAGGCAAAATGAGGTATTATTTTAGAGTCATGTATATTATGAGTCGCATCACAGTTACATAATTGTTGTTATTTGTAATTGCACCGAAAAATCAGCTTGTAACGACCATATGAGATCACATTGGAAAACGATTTGACTATCAAATTTAATGCACTTACTCTATCAAAGGCAACAAGTTTATTATGTAAAACAGGTTTCATCAATACATTTTCCACTTAGAATGACCATTAACAAACCAAACAATTTGTGCTAACCCTGCCGCATTAATTTGAAGTTTCCCTAAGAAGTTGCTTCGTAAGTGATCACCGTGATCACAATATTAAGTTTTCTTTTACAAATGAATTGAACGATCATGCCACGAAGCGATAATGTACAGCTTGTGGGCACTTCTCCAATTCTTCAAACAATTACTACGCATTGTAAAGTGATTTTCGCAGATAAGAGCGCAGTTTACTGTAGTGCAAAGGCGAGAAATATGTGTTTCTTTAGTAAATAGAATCTACGCTTCCTTGCAACTCAAACACAATTTACCGTACGATGGCATGGACTGGAATATCTGTCAACAACTTACCTCACTCTGCCACATGACTAGTTTATACTTCAATCAAATTATCGAGGACTTCTGGATCAAGTTTGGTTTCAGCGCGATGGGGTAGCAGCATATCATGCAGTTTTCGTAAAAAGCTATCTCAATGACGTATTCAGAGGCAAATGAATTGAAAGGGGTTCTGTACAGTTACCAACACTACAGAAGTGACTACGACGCAGTCTTAATCTATTATCATGTGATCCCAGATAGCACATAAACTTATCGCAAACTTGCTTTTTACTTACATTACTCTTGTACATACAGGGTTGCTATTTCCCAACAAACACGGTATCTACGGCCTTAATCTGGCTAAGTTATCGCATTGATGGATAGATGCTGGCATCGTTTGTACAATGCCGGGTAAACGTTGGATCGTGTCCGGCATACAGCATAGTTACCTCTGACACACAATTACGGGCCCAATGTGCTGATCCAACGACTGCCCAAAGTCGGCAAACATACCTTGCGCCAACGTTTTTGCTGTTTTAAATTTTGCGGTTTGTTTTAGACCTTGGTTAATAAATGACGGTAGTTATATCTAACCTCTAACGTAACATGTTACTTTATTATAGATAGTGTACAAGTGTAATATTTATTTTGTTATGATAAATTAATTTTCGAAGAGTTCCTTTAAAACTTTTAAATGTTGCG
>JAHWXV010584020.1:0-22606 GCA_024586415.1 Phrixothrix hirtus | reverse complement strand
AAATACACTATTGTACACAGCCTTCTTTGCTTCCATACTTAACTGTTCACTCTTGGTTACTGACCACACGCTGCCAATTACTCTCCTGCCTGCATTCACTTTGTTTTCAATTTCACAATCTATTCGCCCATCATTTGCAAATGTTCTGCCAAGGTAAGCAAAATTATCCACTTGTTCAATTATCTCACTACCCAAATTCATCTGACATATTTCCTTTTCATCTTTCCTATTGAAAACTATTAGCTTTGATTTTATTAAATACTGGCAAAATTAATCAATACTTGACTATTTGATCTTAATAATAACAAATATCTTTTGTGGGAATATCAATCAATTTTGCAGTTTAGAAAAATACATATCACACACTTTTATTTTGTTTTATAAAATCTATAACATAAAATTTGTTTATCCGACCAAATACAGTTAAATACTGAATACTAAATTTAGCTCCAGCAATTATAGGCGGAGCAAACACGCTTTCCAATACTTGTGATGCTTTTAGTGGTCGTTGCAGTCCAAGCAACTTTTCTGGTTAAATGTGTATGGACTTTTGGCGTTTGACTGTGCATGTGTATGCATTAAATACATCTCTAGCAGATCTTTTTTACCCACTACGCGGCAAAAGGCAGGACGACAATAGGGTTTTACTTACATTGACAAGCATAGTTACGCTTAGAGGTTAACTTTTAGTACATTCTCATTGTTATGTCTATATTATGAAAATAATAGTTTTCAAAGAATGAAACACAAGAAGTAGTTAAATTATCGAAACAGTACGGCATATCGACGCCACAGGGCCCTATGGTTATTTTTATTTGTCACTGTTACGTGATATTATTTATTTATTCTTGATGAAATATGGCTAGAACTTCTAAATCTGAGCTTGCCACTTTAAATACGTGTATCTGTTATATTATAATGGCCGGGTGCTTGTTAAGATTACTACAAACCACAATAGATTGTAAGCTATTTATAAAGTTTTAAAATATATTTTAACTTATTATGTTAAATTAATAGTTATAACCAAATTTTTTAGTTGCTATTACGTCTCCAAAAGCTTGGAGTATAAATATCATGTAAAATATTGTTATATAAATGAGGATGCTCAATTGTAGGACCGATTAAATGAATATAAAGTAGCAAGTTCAACTATAGTTGTTATATAATCTATAAAATTATAATTCTTAGATAGAACTAAAATAATATTCGATGCCATTAACGCTATTTGACGAATTATCTGAAAAGTATTTCCAAAGGCAACACACCCCTTGAATATCTGAGACACACTGCACGATTAATATCCCCAAATCGCTTGAATACATTTAGCCAAAATGTAAATTGAAATCTAAGTATATTTTCAGTATTACAGAGAATTTTATTGTATAGAATTTACTGTAACAGTTGTTAGATTTAAAATTTTGTACTGGGATTAAGAAATTTCAATAAATCAGATTTCTTTATATATGAACCACGACATTTGGATAATTTTTAGTTTCAATTTGTTATGCTCTAAATATTTTCAAACAGACGGACCTAAGAAATATCTTAAGTATAGATTTGAAAGAAATTTGATAAATATATGAAGAAAGGTAGCAGTATTAAAATGAAATTTATCATTAATTACTTGCTACTTCTCGATACTGCAAAGTAAAAAATACACCAATAAACATACATCACAATTCTATAACGTAATAAAAGGGCTCACCTTTTTGAACAGACACGTTTCTCTTGTTTGATTAATGAGTAACTAAGTTTGAAAGCAGAAAGCAAAATTACATCACTTGGCGGTATCTAACTTCATATAATTAAACATATAGATATACAATTAAGTTCAACAAGCGATAGCCTCGTTAGTAAGGATTTAGTATCGACAAGATTGAATTTTGTTTCAGTTAAGCAATAACTCAGTTTATACTGCTAGTTATGCTTTTATAATTGTATTTGTCCTTATTATTATCTATCCTCTAAATGTAGGTATGAAATTATAATATACAAAACTTTTTAAATAGGAATAAAGGAATAACGGTTTTCGAATTTAATTCTATTCGACTGTAGAGCAATCAAATATAGAAAATGTTGACTGAAACGGTTGAATTATATACTACTAGGCGAATTTGCTTAGAATATTAATACAGGAAGGATAACTGTAATAGTAACTTACATTGCCGATCTGTCAAATGACGTTTCCCAAGTTCCTTGTATAAACACATTACAGGTGCTACAATAGGAAATCCCTTATACAATGCCACGGTTAACTTAGGAACAATATAATTCATCACGACTTAGGTTTACATATACAAGAATCCATATTCATAAAGGCATAGGCAATGCCAGTAAGTTAAGTGACAACATGAGCTCTAAAGCAGTTGGTGGATATAGATTATTATTAATTGGTAGTAGTTGAATATTAAATAAACCATAGGTAACTGCTGACAGAAATGCTCAAACTATCTAAGTAATCAACTTATTATAAGCTATAATCATGGTGTAATTGTATAATATATTTTTTGAAATACTCACGTACAACAACTATATGAGAAAAACGCAATTAAATGAAATATGTGTATTAAATTGACTAATACAAAATTTTGATGATTATAGAACATTAGTTTTTAATAATATATGGGAATACTAACATAGATTACACTAAAAGAATTATCAAATGCAAAATTTCGAAAATCGGTATTAATATTTGTGTTTTATTTTAAATCTAGGATGCTGTCTTAGTTGGTGATATTCCGCTAATAACTTAGAAAGTTAGATTAATAAACTTTATTATGTTAATTCCGTGCCACGGCATAAATTTGCAGCAAGATGCAAATCGGAAGAAACAACCTGGGGCGGAAAGCCACCGTTACTAGCAAACGTTCCCTTCTGTTTTTGATGAAATTCGGAAATGTTATAGACAACTAAAATATAAGAGACCAAATTTTTTTATCTGCAGTAATTCAGTTTTAAGTGTTAAACCACCTTGAAAGATGGGCCTATTTTATACATCATTGGGGGTTTCACATTGAAGGTGCAGGTCGATTTTATGAAACAAACTTTAGAATATTTTCCAGGAACAGAAACAAATTTCTTTTCATGCTATCTTACTATAAGGGTGAAAACCACCCCTGAGTAGAACTAAAGTAGTAAATGTACCGTCAACTATGACGGATTTCTTTTAAAGAAAGTATGTTAGAGGGAAAGCTAAATCAAGGTCGACGTATTATCGCGTATTGCTGAAAAACAGTAGTAAATAGAGTTTCAAACTTTCATCTAGAATAGGACTTTAAACCATTTTGGTATTATTTTTTTGTAACAATCGTTCATATGCATATAGTGCGAGTATCTTTCTAATTGTGATTGCAATTTTCTTTTTCCAAGCACCATAAGTGTTTAACAACGAAGAGATACATCATTCCATTCATAAACTGGGTTAAAATGACATAGTGAAGGTAAAGTGATCCTACTCAGTGAAATATAAACAATATTCTTATTGAATATCACCCCAAAAATTAATCTCTTTCGAGTTATACTAATATTCGTTTAATAATGTAGGTTATGTTTATAAAAATGAATATTGTACTGCTCATTTCATAGTCAAAATGAAACACTCCCAACCTACAAATTCAATAAACGTTAATGATAAGCAAAAATTCTCAGCTGCTATACTGAAGAGGCAATTTTTAAACTTACTTATAGATGAAATAGTACTTGAAAGATTTTATATGTTTTATTTAAAGTGCCTAATGCCACGAATTGTTTACATATTTACAATTGGTTGACGCAATTATGTACTCTACAAGATTACGTTGTCTCGAGAAACAATTAAATAGTTCATGGAATATACGCTAGAATTGTTTACGCAATTATTAAAGGTTTGTATACAACATTCCTATATCCTAGAGCTACGTCAGCCATTTGACGCATATTTTAGGAAGTATGAAAGTGCAGATATAATGAGATTACAATAGTTTAGTTGAGTTTTTGAAAATCGGTACAGCTTCATGGTAAGTAATTTGTTTATATTTAATGATCTATATATTTCTACTGATTCTATGAAAACTGTTTCTTGTTGGAGTCGGATTTGTATATTGCAATATGGTAATTACCAATAAAGCTGGAATAGAACTTAATCTCATTAACATTACCAATATTTTACTGGCTATATTTCAGGGGCTAAACATACGTGACTCCCATAAACTTTAAGGAAATTGAAATGAATGGATATATTGAACAAATCTTACTAGACTCAAAGAAGGAATCTTTAGATTTTCCAGAACCTCACAAAGATAACCATACACAAGTAATAGAAGATGATACTCGCCCACAAAGGAGTGTACCGAAGACATACAAGAGCTGTTTTATGACTGTGAATCAAAACCTGCTGAATATTGGAGAAGCGGAAAAAGGAAACAATTGTATTAGTACTGCGGAACAAAATTTCAGGAAGGCGAGGTCTGTTAGACAACTACCGCGCTAGGTTTATCATTTGAATATATGAGATACTTATTGAGAAAGAGTTGTTAGGATTTGTGACTTCACGTTGGAAAACATAAAACCAGCAATTCAAAAAGGCTTTATTATTCACAACAATAACTTATGTAAATGGGCTCCCTAAGCTCAAAAAGAAGTAGACAAGGAATAAATTCGCGCCCGTGCTTCTACACTATTGCTGACACGATTTAAGCGCGCACATAAGGTAGTATCTCGAAAGATTAATAAACATCTAACTAGAAAAGCTGTAGTAAATACTAAGAAGATAGAAAATCAGGCACAGGTTGTTACAGGCTAAATTGACGTATTTGGCAGAAATATCGAGTATTTAACCACGGCCGCCAAAGCTACAGTGGAATGAGGTGCGGTTCATCGATACTTGCGAGGCTAAATACTGTAAAATTAAGTCAAAATCAGTAAAAGGTGGGCGCCACAGTTCTCAAGTCAAAACTGTAATCACGCGATGTTTGCGAAATACCCTGTATATCACGATGTTAGTGAACTACCCTAAAAGTGCAGACAGATCCTCTAGTCGTACTGAAGATACTAGAATAAACTGAATAGGAGAAATGTTCTAATTCTAAGGATGCTCACTTAGTTATGATAGCTCTGTATATAAAAATCAGTGAAAGATGCTAACTTAAGCTTTAAACATTATTTAAGTTACTTGTAGAATTTAGGGTGTAATGTACCTTAACTGAAATAGCAAAGGGTAGGTTTTCAGACCACCCTGTATATTATTTAATTATCTAAATGAACTTTAGATTTTTAAGAAAGTGCTATATTTACTCAGAAACAAATGCCTTATGACTTTCGTTCTTGAAAATTATTAAATTGCTCTTTAAATTTTTGCACGCGCACTGTATAACTATAATTGCAAATAAGGTTTTTACGTTGGTGAAATAATAACTAATTTGAGCACAAGAACACCTTTATGTAATTTTAGTTTCGACAAAAACACACATATATACACAAATTCAATTATTAGTTAAGAACTTCAATAGGACTTAATTTTAAGAACAAAGAACATTGGCTAGCGAAATCTAGACCCGCAACGATTTATTTACAAAATCCATCTGGTTATTACAACTAGGAGTGATTGAATGGTGGTGATAATTGATAAACTAACTCTAGATTTCGCCAACGATACTTACAATATTTAAAAGAAACTGCAAAAGCACCAAATATTCAAAATGGGTAACCAGGTTCTTGAGACAATGGTAATCATAAAACTAGCAAGTTACAGTACAAACGTAAGTATGATATAAACAGTTAACCTACATGATTGAAATTACAAACTTAAAACGTTCTGCTGAATTAATCCTGATTCAACGCTACTACATACGTTTTAAGTCCGTAAATCATTTATTTCCTTGATATTCACATATAACGGAGAGTAACGTCCTTTAACTAGCTTTACGTTATTTTATACAAACTTAACTGGGTTAGTTGATGATAACACGAAGGTTGGTAAATGCGTTCCAGCGCAAGGTAGCCCTTCTTAGCCAGGGTCGAAGTACGCGAAGAAATAAGAGGAAAATATGAGACACTGACAGGTGGAAGAATGATCTTGACTCAGGAAGCGCTGCTAGCTAAGCGTGTCTGTTTTATTGCTGCTGTCCCCACGTCTCGGATTCTTTTCTCGCGGGACTATTCGTAGTCCCCCCCGATTAGAATATACCATCGTCAATAAGGCGCCGAGAAATGTATTTTATACATGTTGAATTGTAACATAGTCAATTATTTCTTAAGCTTTAAATTGTATCATGCCCGTTAGTTTATTGTGTGCATAACTTTTATACTTTGAACCAACTGCTTGTTTGTTCTTTACATGTGGAATTATGGGCATTTCCACAATTTTCTAAAATTTCCGGCGTAATACTAACAAAGTTTTAACTAAAATTACTTTGCAACATTTCGAAAATAAAAATACGAGGTGTATTCAAATAGATTTTTAATTTAGCTTTATTGCTTCTTTTATAAGATGGATTACTGAATTATTTTAATGAACCATTGTTTAACTAAAATTATATCAATAATTAACGTGCATGATACTAAATATTAATTAATTTACCCAATATTCTTAAATAAACAGCATAAGCTGACAAGGTGCTTATTTATGAAGGGAAGCAAGATATGACAAGGATTGGAATAGGAAATGTTTACAATTATAATCAAAGTGGTTTGCGCTTGTAAATTCATTCTGGGCGAGCTTTGGCAGTTTAAGGAGGAGTAAAAATGCAATTCAAGGCTATAGGCTGAAACACCCCTCATTTTAGACTTTTGAGAACTTGTCGCGTTGATTCAGGAACGTGAAGTTGAGAATTGTCATGAAGCAAGGCAATGCCTGAAGGAAGCTTGCACCTCTGGTTGGTTTGGATTGTCTATCGTACATTTCGAAATGTCTTGAAATAGCCTAAGCATTTATTGTTATTGCCAACTCCAACAACTTGATAATCCAAGTACTATCTCGATTTCTGAAAACTATAGCATAGATTTATTGTTACTGGAAGTTTGTCTGAAGTTTTCTGATTTGTTTGAGTAGTGAGTGGCCAACCATGGTTGAGTCTGTTGTTTCGGCTAAGCATGTTTAAATTTAACCAAATGATAAATTTCGATGAAGGCTTATTCTAAAGGATCACTCGACTTATCTCGCGCCGGTTCAAAATATTAAAACCGAACCTATTTCACGAGTATTATGATTTTCCCTTAGCATTTTTGGTACTCAACGTGCACAAAGTTTACAACAGTTAGGGTTATCTGTCACAATTTTGTAAAGTCGGGTTTGAAGTTTCAGGAATTTCCAGAGAGTTTAGTTACAGTAAATCTATGCTTTTCACGCACCCATGTGTCAACACGAAACATCAAATCTTCTTCAATTACACACTCCCTCCCTTGACTGCCTTTATTATGAACATCCTTTCGTACCTCTCAAAACCTTTTGCACCACTTACGCAATAGACCGCGGCGCATACAGTATCCACCATATAGTCGGTCAGTTCTGTGGTGAATTTACGCTGCACTACAGACAATCGCTTCCAAAAATCGAATTAATTAACACAACTCACACCTAGTGGGATAATTTGTTGTGGCAGGCCTGTTTTCATGCTGTAAACCACGCGACAACTGGCTAAATCGGTATGAGTAGTGGTAAGGGTAGTGATGTAAAGCTATGTGAACCTATCCGTGATACCAGATAGCTCGCTTTCGTGAAATCACTGAACAATATAGAAATTTGTTTAATGTACTAGAGGAGTCCTGGATCACTGTGTCTCTAAAGAAGGTCCCGCAGCGTCGTGGTCGAGTTTAAACAGAAATGTGGTGGCAGCAAGCGTCATAAATTAGGAAGTCATACTCTGGAATATCTCCTTTCATGTAAATAGCAATTTAAATTCCCTTGGTTTAGTATACCAACAATCTTGTCGTATTAAGCGCTATTATAAATAAGCAAAAATGTAAACGTTTATTATTTGTGCCACGTAAGATCTTACAACAACTCTTCGGTTGCTCTTGTTCCATTACAAAACGAAGCTTACCGCGGTTTAGCTCAGTAAAAATTAACCGGGGAGGTGTGAGCAGCTTTGCTACGCTAGTTTTGGCTCTCCTCCACAATTATCAGATGATACCTATAGCAAGGGAAAGAAATCGTATACCTGTAAGTGGGTCAGTCTTATGTACCTTCCTATCTCTTAGCTACACCTTACACGACAAGATGTACGATGGCTTCTGAGTTCTGGTGCTACCCTAACCTAAAGAAAGGCTAGGTTCTTAGAACAAGAAAAGAAATACAACCAAATTACAACGAAACATTTGTTTATTACTACGAGCGAGTTCGGCTATAAATATGAACAAACAAAAATAACAGAAATCGCTAAAACTACGTTTAAACTTTTATCTTTTTTCGGAACGCCAAAATAACAAACTAAGTTATTGACTTTTGCCTTAACGGGATCTAGGCCACCCGATATACATACTTATATAACATACTTTTCTAATCACTTGATAGGAAATTTATGTTACAATTAACATTCCCAAAAGTAAAATATGTTAGAATAGATCACAAACTACTTCTCTCCGTTAACGCTTATCAAAGCAAAAATTAATTTTACAAAACAAAATGGTAGTCGAAATCACAGTGAACAGCCTAGTAGCGCTAGGTAGACGACGTCCAACTGAAACTACGTTAGAGCAGATGAAAGAGTTGTTACTTGTTATCGATATTCAAACATTATAACTTAGCAGGTGCTATAAGATGCAAAATCCAAAAATTATATATTATAGCTATACACAAGGAAGTGAAATATGAAAAAAGATAATCTAAAGTATAAAGCTTAAGTAAATTCGGTACGTTTTACTTTTACTAAAATACTGAAATATTAATTGCAAAAACAATAACTGAACCTTTTGTCGTTTAAATTTTCGTTTGCAAAAGAAATTTTTAACGTCAAATCTCGTATATAAAACTTACTAAAAATCTAGACAATTTTACGATAAATTCAATTTTATAGTTTGTGCGAACAAACTCAACTAAAAGTGTGCGAAGGTAAAAACTTAGCAAAAAAATTTATTATAAATTCAATAAACTACTTTAAACATTTACTTTAACTCGATTCAAATTTTTATCGACGAAAATATACACTCAAAAGTTTGCGGAAAACATAGCTTGAACGATTTTATTCAAAACGAAATTTTATAATTACGATTGCTTCTTATGGCGTGCAATATATTATAATTGAGCTAATAAATTTTTCATTTCCGTAAGTATATAATTTAGAATTCCGTTATTTTTAAAATATAAAGGTCATCAATTGGTAATATGATTTTCAGATATCGTAAAAAGTCAAAGTTCAAACTTTACTAACATGTGCGGATTGAAAACGTATGATAGCTTAACGAATACAGACAAACCTGGGTTCCATGTGAAGGAGCGGCGACGACGACACCGGTCTGGGTGGTTTACCAGATGTAGCTCTTCACTATAAAGGCCAACGTTTTTATTGCACCTTGGCAGAACTATCCATGTACATATCGCCCACACTAATTTGCCTTATTAATTAAATTCTCCTATATGAAAACAGCAAAAGATGATAGATAGGGCTTCCTTCCAACTTTTACAAATCTAGAACAATCCTGTTTAGCAAGTTACACCGGTACTTGTAGCCATGATAACGTAACACTGCACAATATAACCAAAAGAAAATAAACTAAGAAACAATGTAACACACCATGATTAGAAATTTAGTGCGGAGTCTTAGACGACCTTCTATCACCAACCGCCTCTTAATCCTGGCATTCAAACTTGCATCGCCTTTGCTGCGGCTTTATCTACAAAACATACATCTACAAAATACAGGGGCGCACTTAGTAGAAATGTTACGTTTAATATTTTTATTTAACAGCCAATTTTATGGATTTCACAAAGAAACACCTAACAATTCAAAGGCGTAAACTAATTAAATCAATTTGACCTATTGAAATTCTATAAAATTACCAATTATTAAAAAAATAAGGTTAAATAAATATTTATTATGTCAAATACGAGTAAATTAATATCTACAATATAGTGAGTATAAACCAAAGCTTTTGAAACAATTAACAGTTTTCGTTACAATGTTTTTAAAATCATTTCAACTCCTAAATGCGCGAAGTTGTGTAAAAAGGTTTTAGATTAAAAGTTTATTAAAATTTACTTGCTAAATATGTAACTACACATCTATTATGATTTCAAAGGATGTATTCCTTTTATTAAATCGCAAACTGTCATTATCTATTTTATGTTAGCAGGTAATTAGAAATATACAAAATTTCTCGTGTACGTTCTAAATAACAATAAGTGTTCGGCGAAAAAGGTAACCTGTAGTTGATTATTAATTGCTATGAATTCTTAGTTATGTTCACGTAATAGGGCCCATCTTAGAAATTATTAAATGATAGCTCATTAAAATGTAATTAATGTAATACTTATGATAGTGCTAATTTTAATTAGTGAAATTTGGAAAATGAACATCTGTGATAACGTTCTAAATCGATTTCTTGTTAAAAATTTAAATTTTTGCTTTAACGGTAATTGAATGACCTTATTACCTCAAGCTACAAATTTAAATAATATACACTTAGTTTAATACCCATACATATGTCTTTCGTGAAATATTAAAGATAGCAAATATGTACCCTATTTATAACACTAATATTATAGGTCTGTAGTACTGACTTCTACACCTGGTAAAATTTTTGAAGCGATTTTGTACAATTACTTTTTTATTCATGTACAAGGAAGTATAGGGACTAATCAACATGGACATGTGCCTGCTCGGTCGCTATGTACTAGTCCAGTCGAATTTACCAAGAAGCTAATAGAGCATGTTCATGGTGATTTTTAAATTGACCTCATATATAACGATTTTTCAAGAACGCTCAATGGAGATCATGACGATCTCCTAGTAAAATGGTGTATATTTTGATTTTCAATGCATTACTACAGCTGATGGTTTTGTATTTAAAGCATCGAGATCAATATGCGGTTTTCAATAATAATTTTAAAATTTTTCAAGGGTAGCTCAATGCCTTAATGTCAATCCGTAGCTATTCTTAATGATACTAAAAAATACATCAAAAGTAATAGATTCCTTTAACTATCGGTTATTTGTAGATAATTTTAATGTATTGACATGGAACTTGTTGGCAAGCCTCGGCCCGTTCTTGAAAAACAAAACACTAAAAAAATACTGTTTTCTAAGTGTGAAATATTGAAATGCAATGCACTATACTGTATTAGCACTAATAGGATAAGTTTACCTACGCAGATTCAGGAATCGACTCTATTTCGATGGGTGAGATCATGTTCTTCGATTAAAGAAGTGAATGTATCGTTTGGTGGTCTCTGTTTCATATATTAAGGGTGTGAACCATAAATTACAGAAAAATTAGCTGGAAACTTTGAAAAGATCTGAATACTTAACAAAATGATTACTTGGATATGAACTGATAACTTATTGAATGTAATAGAGAGAGGTTCTTTAATTAGAGTAGTTGGGTTTCTATAAAAGCAGTTTTTAATTAAATTATAAAATTAGCTTACCGGCAAGTTGTCTTGAATATGATTACTGAAGCAAATCACTGACTTAATACGATTAATGTGAATAAATAAAAGATTTGTTGTAACGAAATTCATGTATTAAATAAATTCAATAAAAAGAAAATATTGGTATCACTTGTTCAAATATCAAATGAAAAATTATAAATGTGCAAGGAGAAATTTAAAATTGAGATGGTTAGTAACTTATCTAAGACAAAAAATAAATAAAAATGGAGATGCAACAGTAACTTTCGGGTGAAGTTCAATTAATTTTCAAACTTAATAGCAAATATGTAAAATTAGTCAAAGGTTCAAAGAAAATTAATTGAGCAAAAATACTGAATTAAGTACTGTAATTATAAACAACTCTTCACTCATGATTGCAGTAGGCAAGTTGCAATTTATTTATAAACAAATCAAATCAAACAATATTATAAATTATTAATGCTCATTTAAAAAAATTGTTGAAAAAAGTTATAATACGAACGAAATATAAAATACTCACGTTAAGTCGCAAACGCTACTTTCTTGTAGTTATGTAATAGTTCAACGCGGCCGCACCTAACCTTACTGGCTATGAAAACAAATCTGGAAATTCAGAACTTCAAAAGCTGCTCGGCTGTAATCCCAAACCATATGCAAAGTATGTTGTGCTTATTGAATAATAAAATAAAAGACTATTCACCAATTAAACAGTTGTATACCAAATCCAATTAATAGACTCTGAATTCGGTTTCATAATTTCTGTTTCAACTATTGCTTCAATTAACTCACAACACCAAACCAATTTCAAATAAGATTTATTCATTGTGATATGATTAAAAAAAATCAGTCCATAAAAAGTATAGTCCAAGTAAGCGTTTTAATGTTATTTATCGAGAAGTCTTAAAATATGTATAGCTTTGATGGTTTCGTAGATTCTGTAAACTACTAAATTCTTGTTGTTAACGTAAGATCATTACATAAAATTTAAACTGTTTATTCACGAAATTACCAAATGATGGCTATCAATCGCTTTCGTAGAACTTTTGACACAAATTTACTATCGTAACAAAACACTTTTACACTTTTATAAGCTTCCGTTGAAATTGACTAATTACACGTAAAATTAAGAATGTACAATATCTTTTAATACAAATGAATAATAAGTATAGCAAATACCTCGCAAGTGTTGTCAATTGATTTTTATAACTCAATCTTTTATTTAATTGATAAAGTTTGCTAAGAGTACCAAATTTAATTAACAAACCCGCGTTCGTATCACTTTAATCTCCAACTATAACTCTTTAAAGTTATCTCAACTTCAATAATCAAAATACTAATTCCTTAGTAAATTCTTTTCATTTGCATACCAATTTTAAATTTAATTGCACTATGACAAATGCTTTATAACATAATTTTTAACCACTCTAGTAATAATTTATCAAACTACACAACTAAATTTGAACTAACACACTTGAGGATAATTCTAGAACAGAACAGCTTTCTAAAAGTCCGTATATTTATAACTTTTGTTTTATCTAATCAATAAAAAACTAATAGATAGATAGCCACTAATAAGCTTAAAAGCTTCTTAAAAACATGAAATGTGCTTTTCAAAATCACGAGATTCATTTTGCGAATAAGTTTTCAACAAATAAGACTCTAATTAACTAGTAAATGAATTCTAAAGAACCTTTATCTACATAGTAAAAACTCTTATCTTGGATCATTCTTAATACATAAGATAATAGAAAAATAATAATTGCATTAATTTGGGACATGCCTAAGAAAACATCATATTCTGTCAATACATGTGACGAAAGATGAGGTATATGCTGTTATAAATAAACTCAAGTCTAAATGTACTTCTGGTTTTGACCAAATCCCAAGTTTCATAGTAAAAGATGGTGCAGTTTCTTTTGCAAAAGCCTTGTGCTCTATTATAAACTTAAGCATCAAAACGTCCACCTTTCCTGATATTTGGAAGGTATCTAATATATGTCCAATACTAAAAGGAAGTGACTGAGCAAAAGTTACAAACTATAGGCCTATCAGTATTTTAAATAATTTCTCCAAAATATTCGATATTATAATGCATTCTTATATACATCCTAGTGTTAAGAGTTATATTGCTGCTTATCAGCATGGTTTCATAGAAAAATGATCGACTGTAACTAACCTTTAATCTGTTACACAGTTCATCTCACAAGTTCTTGATCAACGTGGACAGGTCGATGTTGGGTACACCAATATATCTAAAGCCTTTGATCATATATCGCATTATACGGCCATTTTAAAATTGCACAACTTCGGATTAATATAAATCCACTAAAATTATTTGCGTCGTATTTTGATAATTGTATACAGTACGTAACCTTCAATAATTTTCGGTCTAAGCCAAGTTTAGCAACGTCTGGTGTGCTCCAAGGTTCCGATCTTGGTTACTGACTTGTAGTAAATTATTGTTTGCTGATGATCTTAAAATATATTCCTTAATTCTTAACCTTAGCAATTACCCTCTATTACAAGAAAATCTTCAACTCATATCGGACTGTTGTAAACTTAACTCTTTGCCATAAAAATTTCCAAATTTAAAATTGTTACGTTTACACGTAAAACCCATTGTTATTTAATTATGCCGTTTCCTCGGTCCAATTATCTCGCTGCTCTTCTATTGTGGATTTAGGTGTTATATTTGACAGTAAACTTAATGTTATAGATCATATCAAATCTATTACACAAACCGCTTACTCCAAGACAGTGTTCATTCTACGTAATTATAAAATGTTTTCCAATACTGCCTGTCTTAAAACCTTATATTTCTCACTAATAAGATCTAAATTACAGTATTGTGCCTTAATTTGGAACCCATTGTATGTAACACATAATCATCAATTGAAGCTGTACAAACCAAACCTGGTGTGAGTCAACACACAACTTCCTCTTACGTACATACATATATAAATACGCAAATCTTCTCAAATCATCAAAACATTACTTACGTTTATTTTAGGAACGATAATTGTAATGGCCATCTATCCAAGTTACTGGACACGTAAAACACTTTTTAACTGCAGAGATTTTCTCTGAAAATTCGTTTCAACGCATTTTTTCAGGAAAACCTCTAAGTTCACGCAAAAAGGATGTCAAGGCCATAAGAATCCTAGCAAGTTCCAAAGCAATTGTTAAAAACGCTTTCGAGAAAATCATAAAAAACTTAAAAATCGCAAGAATATGGTGGCACTTCTGGACATTCCATTTAAACTAAGTTCCTGCTCTCTCATATACAGAAGATATAAAACATAAATATAGTTTTTGATTTTCATGTAATGATTACTTCTTGAGATACGTTGTTCACAACTAATACTCCAAGTACTTCCGGGTAGTCCATTTTAAAAAATATATTAGACAAATTCCTTGATTAATACAAAACTAAATTAAGTAGCTAAGAAATATAAGTTTAAAAAATCGTTATAGTCAATATCAAGAAAAGCGTAAAAATGAAGAATTCGGAAAATATCTAAAAATGACAGAAATAAAGTGGTACTTCCGGTTATTCGATTTTAACAAAATTTTTAATTTTGCAGAAAAAGGCGATTACGACCCCAAATATAAATTTTCATTTAGTTAGCACTATTAGTTTCATAGTTATTGTATTCAGAGTTAACAGGAAAGTACTTCCGGTTACTCGATTTACAGAAAATTTTTAGAGTAACCGCCCAGACTATACGAAAGGGTATTAAATGCTTAATCGTTCTAGATGATTTCGAGAAAATCTCGAAAAATGAAAAATTCGGAAAATATGTAAAGTGATTGTAACCTTACCTATAAATTTTCATTTAGCTTGGGTTGTTAGTTACATAATTATTTTGCTCGGACTTAACGGTGAAAGTACTTGCGAAAAACCGCTTAGATTATACGAAAGAGCCTTACATTTCTACGGAATATAGTAGTTTTAAAAAAATTGTTACCGCTGATTTCGAAAAAATCTGAAAAAACCTAAAAATCACAAGAGTAAAGTGGCACTTCCGGATTTCTGATTTTGGCGAATTTATTGTGGTCGCGTGCGGCAATGGATAGAAACTCAAATATAAAATTTAGTTATTCTAGGACTTATGGTTTTTGAGTTATCGTGGTCGCAGTCGTGCACACGCACCAACCCACACACACACACACACACACACACACACAGAAAAATTTTTAAATACATGATTTTCGTATTCAGGGAACCCGAAAACGTGTATTTCCACTAAAATTTCGACATCAAAAACTTTGGTCGAAAGCAGTACTTCCCTTTTCACCTATATTTCATATAGGGCAAGAGAAAGTAAAGATTTCTAAAATTTTTATCCTATAAAGTGGACGGTATTTATCCAGCTCGTGGATTTAATTATGCCCAGTTACTTTCTAGATGGAATTTCCAGTCATTAGAACATGGAAAGTTGGTATATTTCCATAATATTTTGCATACAAAAATTGACTGTTCGCCTTTACTGTCTCAATTAAATTTGTGTGTTCCCCAGTATCACTACCGAAAATCAGATCTTTTTATATTGCCACCAGCTGCACTAATATCATTTTTAAAGCACCGCTTTCAACTCTATGTCGTAAGTATAACACACCCCATCGTGTCGCTGGCATTAATCATGATAGTTTGCAATTGCGTATTGATTCTTTACTTCCATCTAGAGTTTAATTTAAATGCGTAATGTTTTAGCTTAATTATTTACTGTTTACTGTTTATTATTTACTATTAGTCTTAATCTAATTTGATCTCTCTTAATTTCTAATTTCCATTTAATTATTTTTTATGTTCTAATTTAGCTTAATTATTTTTAGTTTAGTTATTTCTAATTTAATCATGTATAATATTGTACTTGTACTAGCATTAATACAACGGAACTAATTTTGTTACAATTCGTTTTGTATTATCATATTTTTTTTATTATATAATTGTGCTGTAATAGGATGTAATCTGTTGGACAATAAATATTATTATTATTATTATTATTATTATTATTAATACATTTCTATTATCCTTTTAAAAGGTGGTTTTTCTTAGGAAATGTATGAAAAAAAATAAACTCAAATAAAATCTATCCTACTGACTAACTTAGAATTCAAAGAAAAGACAACTTGCTTAAGCGTAAATCACACAAATTAGAATAAAATTTATAGCTGTAGGTGCATCAACAACATAGTTATCTGGTTAGTAAGGTTTTTACCAAACAAGTTGTTCAGCTTCTTTATAAATGTGTAAGTCATGATTTTTAGGTAATAGAAGACTATCAGCCCACTATACTATTTCTATATCAGATACAATATTTTGATTATCTTCAGCATCTCAGCATACGGGCCAAAAAACAGAAAAAATTGTAAATTGATTCTTATCTTCGGTAAGAAAGAAGATACATTGATAAAACCAAGTGCTATCGAATGAAGTGAAGCTGTCACTGATACAGCACTATAGTAGATGGGTTATAAAACGGTCCAACTACCAAAAAATGATATACACACCAATTTAAACTTCACACTTATTTTTAAAATTAAATTTTGACGTAATGTTTGTATAAATCTGACAATTGCATGTCTTGACATTGTGAGAAGTTCTAATATTGCTGTATAAAAAAGAATAAAAATCTGACTACAATTCCTATTTGTTTACTTCCAGACATGTTGTTTGGATTGCCTACCCATTAGACTTATACATTTAAAAATTTATAATATCATGGGATTTTAAGCAGGGTTGAGGCTTGAGTGATAAGGCTTATTGATGAATTAATGCATAAATCTAAGTAGAATTTATTTGATTATAATATATATATATATATATATATATATATATATATACACATACATAACTATAAAGAAATTATCAAAAAGCTATGAATCCAAAGCGCCGTTAATAAAGGTAGACTAGTGTTCGTTGGATAAACATGCTTAGTTTAATATTGATAAATACATCGTTATATCATTTCGTAGAAAAGCTATTGTGTAAATTATAATTATTTCTTAAAAGTAAGGTAAGGTAGATACAAGTGGGAGGAGTATTCTATTGTAAGGTCGCAACTTACATTTACAATCACTTGTACAATATTGATTTTAGCTCCAGCTTTTTAAAATTGAAGTTCAAATAGATATTTTAAAACCGCCTCTTAATGACAATGTAACACAGAGAGCATATAAAATTCTTTTCTAATATAAGAACGCATTAGGTAATTCCAGATCTTTCTTAAAAATGGTTCATTTACGATACTTTATGACAGTGTCGTAAAATGTCACTTAATGTATGGTTCGGTCGTTTGGTTTCCATAAAATTATGTTCATAAAAATCGAATATAAGTGATACAAAAAATCTTTTTACGGTTATATATCATAAAAAAATTGAAAGTACCGCTATGATGTTCCTCTTCTGTACCACGTCAGGATAAGAGTAATTTTGCGATTTCGTGTTTATTTTTAAGATTATCTGATGCACCAAATATATTATGTCTAACTTAAATTTGAATGTATCTAGATATAATGCATAATTTTCAAAAATTATCAATATATCTTATTTGAGTACAAATTACCGTCCTGATTCTCTCGTGAAAAATACCTATATAGCAGTAAACCAGATTAACGCAAACGGTATCTTTCTTAATCCCTAAATTAAAAACATTTGTTCGAAGATATTTAATTTGTTGTAAATAATGATTTATATATTGCTAATCTAGCAAATACTACTTTCTGAGAATAAGCTTTAGAGTATATTTTATACTAAGTTTTCAACTAAATAATTTTGTTTCGTATTATTTCGTTGATTGCATTAAAGTAAAATAAAAATAAAATGCTTAATATCATCTATGTCTTGAAATCGCTCCATCCAGGCTTGTAGTGGATTAAAATATAACCAAATAATGAAAATAGAAGTTCGCCAACAGTATTGACAATATAATACTGTAGACGGACGTCTGTTTCATTTTCTGGTTACATTGTGTATCACTTAATAGTTATTTTTAGAGCCTTTCAGACATACTTCCCATTTGATCAAAAACTTAGAATGACGCCTTTACATCGTTAAGAATGTTGTGGAAAATACGATCTAATACAATGTATCTAATTAACAAAGGAAAATTGAAAACCGATATTTCTAAAAAACAGTGAATGCTAGTTATGCGATTAGATGATGTAACTTCATTTAAATTGGTTAAGAGGTATATTTTATAAAGAATACATATGACGATTTAAAATGTTAAACTAGAAATGTTCCGCTATAACGAGTAGTTGGGGAACATGGCATCACTTTGATTTGATATAGCGTGTTGAATAACTCATAATTGCATGAAAATTCTCATAAGTAAATCTCTCGGATTTATTGATATATCACGATCCGGTAGTTGTCACGCCTTATTTCTTATACAATTCCACCATTTCTATCCCGTGTGGTCTACTATTGCTGCCGGTCTGCTTCACACGTCTCTTGAAATTAGAAAGTAAAAAGCTATTGAAATTGCAATACTCAATCAATATCTATAACAAAAGTATATGTAAGTCACATTTAATTTTTTTAGAACACCAAAATGTCAAACTAGGTTATTGACTTTTGCCCAAAATGATGAAAAGTAACGACAGTGTAGACTAACAGCCTAAGAATTTATAAACTAAATTTCCCGAAAGTTTAAGCTATCGAATCAAACAGCTAGAAAGTGTCTAAACTGGAAAGAAAGACCCACGATCCAAAATAAGGTCACAACACACTAACTATAGATAACCCAAATAGCCCAAAAACCAAGTAGAAGCACAAATCGACCCACAAAAATTCGAAGTCTGTGGTTACAATAGGCAGATAAGTTAAACATAAAGGACATGCTAAGAAAAATAAGTAAACACCAATTAAACCGCAAAAATATAGCGAAAGAACGAAGCTTCTAATCTCCAAAATACTACCGATGAGTCTGTGTATAAAACAAGCCCAACCATACCTAAGAAACGAAAACCAAAAAAAGAGCAGAATACTTTGTTGAAACCAAATCGAGAAAAACAATAATAAACTGAGGAAGCAACCTAAAAGTCAAACAAACCCAAAACAGTGACTAATCTCTGACGAAAACTGATGGAAAAATTTATAGTTATAACTCCATGCAGTACAAAACGTATCAAGATAACCAAAGATTAAAACTACCTGACATGACAAACAGGAACTATTGAATAAAAGGTCTTTACAAAACATTACTAGCCGTTCTATAATTGTAGAACTAAACCAAACCAAAAAATGACAAAAAACCCCAAGAAAACAAAAATCGAGAGTGAATCTTAACCTATAAACAAATCCCCAAAATAACAATAAAAATAACATTGGGCCTTTTCCTTGAAGTACGTAAACGCAATGTAAAGGAAAGGAACGGTGTTCCCAAAAACAAACTAAAGAAAAAACATTATTAAGCAATTAAACAATAAAGTTAGACAAATCTTGTTAATAAAACCAATATAAGTTAATGTCCAAAAACGAGAATTGTCAAAATCGATCGATAAAAGTCTAAATTAATTGATCTTCATCGACAACAAACGGCTTAAGATCTGAAACATGCCAAACCCCATCAAATTTGTTGTGTTCGCTGTACAACTCATACGTATTAGGAGAACTTTTCCTATGTATCCAAAACGGACCAACAAATTTAGAAGCCTATAATTTAATTAAAGCAATCCAAGAGTAAGTAAAGAAAGCGAATATTCATAAAAAAAATAAGGCATCCTTTATGAGGACCAGACTTCAAACTAAAGTCAAAGAAAATAAAAGTCAGCAACCAAGTCAAAATTTAGCAAAGCAACAATTCTAAATGTCTATAAGATAAATAAATACCGGTGATTATAGACACAATTTAAACCAAGATTGTTACAATTTTGGCTAAGACTTTCTAATTGATCCAAAAAAACGCGTAGTAATCAATAAAAGCGTGCTTGCAAGCATCAAAAACCAAAATAATGAAAATCACTAACAAAAAGAAGTTCTTGGGTCTAATGTAATCCAAAAGAAGCCAAAACTAAACCAAAATATTACACAACAGGAAATCTAAAGCCAATGCAAGTTCAAGTCATAGTTACGTAAAGCAACAAGAAGGAAGCAATTAAAAAGATTACACCGATTAAACAAAGTCAACTAGAACCAATAAGAAATACGGAAGCAAAGTAAAAAAGTAAACTCAAATTAGAATATGGAATTATTCAATGTATGAAACACAGGCCATATAATCCTGAAATAAGCTAAAGTCTGTCGTCTAACAAAAAGCCACACTTAATTGACACGCTAAGCGGATATATCTAAATCAATTGGCCCAAAAAACAAAAAAAAGGAAAGACCGTTCAATTCATTGGAAACGAAGAGGCGAGTCCAATCCGAAATAATTTCGCGGTCGAACCAAAGACCATACACTCGGTAACTTCACTGTGTAAGTAGCTGGTAACTAACAAAAATCAAGAGTAATATGAATAAACGATATCCCAACAGATAAGATGTTAAACAATATCAAGACGTTAAGAAATTTAACTTGAAAGTTCAAAGTGAACCCAAGTAGTAAGACTGTCGGTTCTTACGACACACAGAACAAACCCGTGGAAGTGAAATTATTAAGCCGCCACCACACGGCCAAAGGAAAAACAACATAAGAACAAGTGAAAGAGCCTTGTCAACGTAGTAAGTTCGTTGCCTCTTAAGACTCGCATCAAAACATGCGGAAACGGTATTCTCTAGAGTACCGAATTCTGCAATAAATGCAAACAAAATAAGAATAACAAAGTTAGCTAAGGCTACGATTAAACTTGTATCCCTTTCGGATCACCAAAATGACAAACTAGGTTATTGACGTTTGTCTTAACGGGATTTAGACCACCCGATATTTAATAGTGACAAGAAATTTAGGTTACAATTAACATTCCCAAAAATAAAATACTCTAGAATAGTCGAAAACAAATTGCAAACTACTTCTCTCCGTTAACGCTTATCAAAGCAAAATTAATTTTACAAAACAAAATAGTAGTCAAAATTACAGCGGACAAAGCAAATCGCGTTAGGCAGACGATAACTAACATTAAATACGTTAGAGAAGAAGAAACAGTTGTTATTTGTTATCGATATTCTAACATTACAACTTGACATGTGCTACAACATGCAAATTTCAAAAATCATATATTGTAGCTAAACATAAAGAAGTGAAATATTAAAAAGTAATTTAAAATAAATAGCTTAAATAATTTCTGTACCATTTACATTTACTAAAATACTCAAATATTTGTTGCAAATACAATAACTGAACTATTCGTCGTTGAAATTTTCGCTTGCAAATGAAATTTTTAGGTCACACCTCGTATATATAACTTACTAAAAATCTAGACAATTTTGGGATAGATCCTATTTTATAATTTGTGCAAACGAACGCAAATACAACTGTGCGGAAGTAAAACATGAGCAAAACAATTTACTTCAGTTCACAAACGACTTTAGTCGTTTGCTTTAAATTTGATTTAATTTTTAACGAAGAAAATCTAAACATAAAAGGTAACGGAATACATTACTCGAACGATCTTATTCAAAGTTAAATTTTATAATTACGGTATCTTCTTATGCTGTCCAATATTTTATAATTGACCTGACGAATTTCATTCCCAAAAGAAAATAATTTAGCATTACGTTATATTTAAAATGTAAAGGAAATCAACTGGTAACATGCTTTTCAGTTATCGTAAAACGTTGAAGTTCAAACTTTTATCAACATATGCGAATTGAAACGTATGACGGCTAACAAAAGCAGTCTAACCTAGGCTCTGTGTGAAAGTGCGACGACGGCATCAGCCTGGGTGGCTTGCCAAATGTAGCTCTTTCTGTAAAGGCCAACAATTTACTGCACCTTGACGGAACTATCCAAATTCATATAGCCAAAGCTAATTTGCTTTATTAATTAAGTTTTTCATTAAGAAAGCGACAGACAATGATAAATAATAATAATAATAATAATATTTATTTAACTACGTTATACATGTTTGTATTTGTAGCAGGTCAAAGAATAAATAGTAACTACAGTCGTTGCTTAT
>JAHWXV010583925.1:0-12407 GCA_024586415.1 Phrixothrix hirtus | reverse complement strand
CGAACCCCAGTCGAGGAATAAATTTTTCTAAATATTTTTAAATATCTAAAAATATACATAAATCTTTATAATTATATTAATTTAAGAACAAAATAATTTTTTGAACTCGCAGGGAAGCCATGGAATGATAAAATGGGCACTCGGTATATTACAATTACTCAGAAAAAAATCCAGATTTAGAAAAATTATATCTTTAGTCCAATAATCTTTTTATTACATTTTACAGTTTTCAATGCTATTAAATGGAGAAGTTTGTTTTACTGAAAAAGGTGCGTAGTTTCGTGATAAGCTACCTGCATTGATCTGAAAGATCCCACAATGCAGTACATTCGAATGAACCAGCTTCCTGTACACTAAAAATTCGAGTAGGTTAATTCCTGCAATAAATTATGTCCGAATGCGCTTCGTTCTCACACCCACACAAATTTAGCAAATTTTCATATTGGGAGAGTATTAAAGTTAGCTACAGTTAGGAAACTTTGTCCATGACATTTTTTTAATTATTTATACATTTTTCAGATCTAATACCCTAATCAAGAAATATATTTATGACTCTAACTTTTCCAGACTAAATTAATTTTGTACTAATTTTCCGTATAGAAGACGCTTTTCCTTGATATAATGTCGATTTTCACAGTTTTCCACAACGACGTGGCAATAACAGACGTAAATGGCACTGGTAGCTATAGTACGTAATTTATGATTTTCATTGTTAAGTGGTATTTCTCGCATTAATCTTTCAATTAAACCAAAACAAGTCCAGTTGCTTTAAGTGTTATTTCGTAACAATACCCGACACTTTCTTCAGTTTAAGGACTTTAAGCTCTGATCTATCGATTCAAAGACTTTGCACTTACAAGGAAGCAATACTTCATGTGTCTGTCTCCGATTTTATAATTTTGAGATATGTTGTAGACAACTAAAATTTAAGGGAGCTGTATAGTTTTATCTGCCATAGTTATATTAATCTCTAAAGTTAGGCATGTATGGAGTATATTGGTAGTTTCACATAGAATCAGTAGTCCGAACACCTTCAACTACTATTACATTTAACTGTTAATTTTACTTTTTTAAAACATAACAGTGCCCTGTGTAAGTATGGAAAACCAATTCGGTAGATAAGTTTGTTTTTTAAATTGTCAATATGCTCAACGAAAATGTAATTTTTTTCTATGCTTATTTATATCTGATTTTGAGGGCGAGAATTACCATCACGAAAAATTAAGACTGGCAAATAAAAACGGAAAACTACCCCTTCAAAACAGAGCGTTAAAAAGGGATTCCAAGGTTTACGAGATTATAACGCTAGATGGGACAAAAAGAAGGTCCAATAAATAAAGACTAAAAGACGAATGATTTTCGAACTGTATACTCCTAAAGGGGATGGGCAAAATTCATATTTTAATAATATATAACTACTATTTGAATTAATTGAATCGGAGAAAATTTTGTATACGAGTTACACTAAAGGAGACCCATTACAGATGTAATATGGGCAAACTACCCTCACAAAATTATAAAATAACATTCACTTGACAAGAAAAATTCTACCCAAGTATTATAGAAAAGATAGATGTTACAAGTAATATTTACATACAAACATTGCGTTTTATAATATAAATATAATATAATATTGACACACTAGTAGATAGGATTAGCGGATACGAGACCCTCTTCTCCTCCTCCTAGGGTGTGATCTAACCTAACCCAATCCCGCCTACGTTGGCAGGGATTACTTTGTACCACCAATTTGTGGCCTCACAGTCCACGTGGACGGCACTTATCCGCCATTTTGTGGGCGCGGCCTCACCGCCCACGTGGACAGCAATTATCCGTCATTCTCTTTCGGCCATTTTGTGGATCTGGGCTCGCCGCTATGCGGGTTGGGTCAGACCACACTCCGGTGGGGGAGGGACCCGTGCCTGCTAATCCCATCTACTTGCTTGTATTTTCTTTTATTATGGGACTAATGCTTTCGGTAAATTGATACTAAAATACACGAAATTATATGAATTTTGTTATGTAACTTTCATTTTATATTAAAAAAGGAGCTACTTAAGGATTTTTTAAATTTTATATTTAGAATTAATTTACCGCAAAAATTAAAGTCCCATAATAAGAGAGAATACAAGCAAGTAGATGGAATTAGCAAGCACGGTGCCCTCCCCACTATGCGGGTTGGGTCAGACCACACGGGGCCCCGTGCCTGCTAATTCCATCTGCTTGCTTGTATTCTGTTTTATTATGGGACTTTAATTTTTGCGGTAAATTAATTCTAAATATCATAAAATTAAAAAAATTCTTAGCTTACATATCAAAACTCATATAATTTCATGTATTATAGGATCAATTTACCGAAAACATTAGTCCCATAATAAAAAAGAATACAAACAACTAGATGGGATTAGCAGGCACGGGCCCTCCCCTCCGAAGTCTGGTCTAACCTAACCCGCATAGCGATGAGGCCACATCCACAAAATGGCCGAAAGAGAATGACGGATAAGTGCTGTCCACGTGGGCGGTGAGGTCGCGCCCACAAAATGGCGGGTAAGTGCCGTCCACGTGGGCGGTGAGGCCACGCCCACAAAATTGCCGAAACAAAATGACGGATAATCCCCGTCCACGTGGGCGGTTTTGGGTTAGGTTAGACCACGCCCTCGGAGCAGTGGAGGATCTCATACCTGCTAATCCTATCTATTCAGACTATAAAATATAAGTACTCAATTTAATGAAAATAAAACACGAAATATTGTTATATTACTTAAGATAGCATCACATCTTATATTTATTAATTGTGATAATAGTGTCTAATGTTCTGATTTCTATGAATTACAATTCCCTATTTATACCAGGACACCGCGCTTAAAGGTGCGTACGTAAACGGCGCTTTCTGTCAATAATATTGCTTTGGATACTATTTAATTTAAAGTTCAAATATTTACTAATGTAAAGCCGTGAATAAGAAAACATAGATGACTAATAACTAATGATGATACAGTATTTGTTTTATGGATCTAGTAGCAACAGAAAACTGTCATAATCACAGTAAGATTTCAATATATCAAATAAGAATAACATAGGAATTTAAAATTTCAATCGATAGAACTACTTAAAATAAATGGAAATAAATCTGCAAAAATCCAATTTTAAATAATGAAAAATTTAATGAAACTTGATGTTTTCAGATTATATCTCATTAAAGATATTACACAGAGGGGCGAGAGTGCCTTTAAAAGTATACTCATATATGATAATGTACAATTTAATATATTTAGATACTTGGGGATTTCTTAAAAATATAAATCTGCCCTTAAAATCAAATCGCGCGCATATTAAAAATCAAATATCAACTCCAAGAAAAGCACAGTTTTCAAAATATCGCGACATAAACATACAATTCTATCTAATACGACGCATAAATTTGTCAGATTTTAATTTTCAAAACTATAGCCAAATAATACAAAGGTCTATAAGAAAGTTTAATGAACTGTCGAATTTTTTCAAATTAAATGCTCGAAATGGAAATACTCGGGTTAACATTTAAACAAATCACGAGAACCTTGGTTAACTGTCACACAATTCGAATTCTATTGGTTTTTAGTGAAACTTACGATGAAAATCCGAATATTTCCGGCAAGAAATGATTCTTATAAAACATCTTTTCATAAATGTTTAGTCAAGCAAACTAGACCCACCGTAAACACATCGAATAAAAATATGTTAATAATTTAATTTAAAATCTGTTATATAAGTGGTCGCATTACGAGACTGCTTAACTATTAAACATATTAAATAAATTAATAATCAAGCATTAACACGTATAATTAATTTGTTGTGCGTCAAGATATTAAAGTTGGTTCAAGCAAATCACTGAAGGTCAGTTTATCAACATACTTACATATATAAATAACAACTTCTGTATGAGCATGCTGCCCAAAGTACGTTAATAACATATGACGCGTTGAAATCAAATATTAAAGGGAATCATTCTCTTACAGCCGAAGAAGTTACGACTCAAGTTGATCGTCTCCAAAGCGCAGCAATCTTGCCATCGACCAATAAACTATACTAGTTTCAAGCGAACGAAGGGAACAGATTGGATTAAATCCTGAGTAGACTTCAAACTCAGTTTTAGAAATTGAATCTTTCACTTTTGCGTGTTTATAAATAGGACTGAAGTTTGTGGAAAGGATGAGAAACTGTTGAAAACAAAAGCCATCAATGATATGCAAAAACGAGCATGACTGAGGAAAAGATTCGAGGTGCTCATGGCTATAAACCTAATTACTTTTACATTCCACATAAGCTTTGCTAATCCTCATACGTTGATTCAATCATATCCTGACCAGGAAGCATAAGGGTCTGAAATTGAAACCAGCAGGAGAAAGGAAAAGCTCGTGCGGATGGATAAAACGTGCTTGTCAGCTGACAACACACTTTGGGATTCGCTTCACAAAAAAACGCCAAATCCGACATACTACTGTAAAGAGCAAGACTACTTATGGAACCAAAAACTTGGCGAACCGATTGGCGGCGTTCTACTGCTTCATGATAACAACAAACGTGACAATTTGTATAGCACTTGAACATTCTCGTCAGTGTACTTATCCAAAAATAATTTTCACCTATTTGGGTCGTCAAAAATTGGACTGCAAGGGCAGCGTTTTGAGGACGATGCGCAGGAAGGTTTATGTGCAATTGGTTACAAACACGCCCTCTACTTTCTACAACTCCTTCTATCTTTTGTATTTTATTTCTGTCCAATAAATAATATTTGATCTATTCTGTCAATAGGAAAACTCAATTGTGCAAAAAAGAATCAAAGAATTTTTTGGTTTTATCTAAAAACAATCAGAGGAACTAGCTAAACAGGAATTTTAAATTGTCAATAGCTATTGTCGCCTATGAGATTTGCTATGTTTAAATAAGATAATTTCAGTTTTGCTGAACTCACAGAAATAATTAATCATTCATCGACAATTTAACTATTTATAATTAATTAACTTCCTAATTATCTAAATTGCTATATAAGTTAATTCAATATTGCACATTAAAATTAAAATTACAAAATAATGGTAAACAAATAGATGGCACCCTAGGTTTCATATTTAAGAAGCCAGGAAATTTAAACTAACCGTAAGAACTTCTGTTAATGGCCAAACAATTCAAATTCTAACGCTTGTTAGTGAAACTTACAATTAAATTTCGAATATTTTCAACTTGTATAAAACCTTATAAAAGACCTGAAGCCGACATCAAAGAACCGTTAAAAAATGTTTTATCGCTGAACTAGGATCCGCCGTAAACAAATCCGTATAAAAATAAATCAATAATTCAACTTACAACTGATCACTTACCAAACCGCTTAATTTGTCGATTAATTAGAAGAAACTAGTTAATCGTGAGGGCAAGAACTAACAGATTCAATGAATTAATAACAAGCGTTAACAGCTTCAAAGAATTGAAATCAAATCAGAAAACAATTATCGAAGAATAGAGGTAACCGACAATCAAATCACTACTAGTCAGTTTAACAATATATATACAACTACCAGTGCGCAAGTGTAAAGAGATGTAAATCCAATAAACATTTAATTCATCAACCTTCATACACAAAATTGTAAACTGTTGGTAGTATTTACTTAAGAAATGATGTCTTTATCATTGTAATCTGTAAAGTATCTACTACCCATTTAACTGTTAATTTTAATTTTTTAAGGCATAAAAATGCTCTGCGTAAGTATTTTTTTAAATTGTCAATATTGGACTATTAAATTAGTAAGTTTTGATGATGTCAAGACGAGGTAGAGTTTTGGAAAAATTGTAATCTAGGAGATGGTTTAGGGTTAAGACCGGGAAGGTTGATTGGGGAGATAGAAGCGTTCAGTTATGAGGAACTTTGTACGCTTAGGTAACGTGGGATTAAATCGTCTTAAATTAATATTTTCAGGCGGTATATGTCAAGTTAGATTTGCGTAGTACGAAACTGCATATTAACCCAAAAGATTTTTCTCAGAAATCTCTAGTCCTGCTATTCCCATCGTCATCGGCAATGATACTCAAATCCAACTCAAAATCATCACCGCACTCGCACGATGCACTTCCTAATATGAAATTTAAAGACGCAGTTCTTCTTACCTCACCTATTTATAGGGGCACCATAGTTTAGGAATAAATTAGTCGGAATTGCCATTTGCGACCTAATCCGTTTTCGCTATTACGTCTGTCACTTCATAACCGAACCTAGTCCCATAATACGTTACAGCTCACGACTATTTAAAACCATATTATCAGAAGTATCTCAATCTCCCAATACTCCGCCATATTTGTGTCCAGATACGTCAGTTACGATTGACCGACAAAAACGTCTCCCTACTACCAGGAATCAAGAATTGTTCAACTTGGGGGTTTGTTTTTCAGGTACAGCATTTTAAAAGCGCATCGTCGCTTGAATTCAAATCATTTCAATTTTAACACCTCGAACTAAACTTTTAGACCTTAGAACGTGGAAGATTATGTCAAACGCCTTCTTATGTTTGCATCACTCTATATAATACATGAACGCTAATTAATGTACGTTTAGGTAACTTATAACTATCAACCTTTTTGAATGCACCTCGTATACTTTGTAACCTGTAACCTTGAACATCATCATTTACTAATCTTAATTTAAAATAAATCAATTTTTGGTATTTAGTTCAATAAGAAATCTTATTTTTAATTCCGTTATTTCCAAAAGCATTTTAAATAATTTTAATATAACAAATAAAATCTGTGTCGTTGCCTCATAATAATAAAATCCTATGTTAATTATTTATTTCAGTTTCGTTGGAAATAATTTCAAATAGATAGGAATTCAGAATTGTTGGCTAAATCATTTTCATATAAAATTTACGTAGATGACGCAGTTCAGTAATTCTTGGTACCATGCATGAGATCAGCGCGTTACCATGTCAAATTTGGGATTTTTGTATCGCGATTACGTAGCCCACACCATTGGCCTGTTTTGAAATGCAATTTTGTGATTGGATAGTTTTTCGTTGTGGGTAGCGCCCTAATCACGGAAGACAAAGGATTATTAATTCAAAGACCGTAAACATTACGGACATGTTTAAGTTTAAATAAATTTTTCTTTAAAGAAGAGCTCTGTTGTTCTTTTGATTAATGTGAATCCGTTATGGCTGTGTTGCGTTCCTTTTATTTTAGCCGTTGTTAACTTTGCAAGAAAGTTATCAAGGTAACCCGTCCTAGGGGATCGTATTGGCGAACCATTAACAGGAGTGGGCTGAAAGAATTCCTTTAGTGACGAACAAATGGGGTTAATTGTCATAAATGATAGTGCTTGATTCGTTAAAACATCCATACATCTATTTTCAACGTAAGTCCATTTTTTTCATCAAATTATTTTTTACCGTCAGGGGACCATCATATAAGTGTATAAGTGCAATAAAATGAATTTTTAATAAACTAAATTTGTCTTTGGAGGTCGTTGTAATCGCCTTAAGCGTAAATCGTAACCTTTGTTTGACTTGATATTATTTTTAAAAGTACCATTAGTTGTTAAATATTTATATACAGGGTGACCCGCATGGATTAAATTTTATAAATTGATTGTCCACTGTTAGAATGCATGCGTGTGACCTCAGTATATTTAAGATAAAAGATATTGTGAGATTTGATTTAGAAAATAATTTTTAATACGGGGGATCCTACCAAAATTTAGTTTAAAGCATCTTGTTTAATACATTAACATTTTGTGCCTTGATATTTCGAATTTACACATTATATTGTTTGTTAAATCTATGAACTCTTATATTTCTGTAGGTTAGCTTAGACTTAGTTTGAATTATTTTCAGATAACTAAGGTAAGAACTTGTAATAGTTTGAGCCGGCGATCTCCAAAAGTCATCCTGATGAATACGCAGGTAATTGTTACTGCCGAAATTATGCAATTCACTGATGAAATTACACTTAATTAGCAACCTCGCCATGGTTGTGACCGCAGCAAGTTTATATTAAAGTTTTCTAGTGCTGTGTTGCCGTTTCTAACTTTTTGGCTAAGAAAGCTATTTTCCCCAAATAAAGCTAGTGGCGCCCTTTTCATATTTTCAACGATTTCATGCAGTATAACTCTCCCCAATCATCTGCCACACAAAACATCTTAAGTTAATCGAGAATCCACTCCTCCCGCTAAGTTAGCCGACGTTAAATCCGCTTGAGAAGTTCGTATAAATCCTTGCAGGACTTAAATCCTGTTTGGCCCGTGGCAATTAATAGTTTCCAGGAATACTATCACAATTGTCGAGTGTAGTTGGCATAGACATTTGAGCCAAAAAAACTGCATTTTGTAAATTGGGAGATGCGGGAGCAGTTAAAAAGGGTAATGCGGTCGAATTGTGATCTTCAGAACTGGATGGATATATTTTGGTGCCTCAGAGAAATTTCGAGCTTCGAAAAAATTAATGGTTTTTCGGAAACGATTTTTAAGTATTTAAGTGGTTGTACGATTTGAGTTACAAAGCGGAGTTTGGGCAAAGGATCAATAATGGTTTTTTGTAAATTCAGCTCAAAATTTTTGTCGGGTATTATTGATTTCAATAAGAAGATTTTCGGGAAGTTGTATCTGTTAGTTATTTTTTGGGAAGATTTTTATCTTTATCATTGATTTTACGAACAGCGGTGTCTGCTGTGATTATTGCGCCCGCCTATGCGGTTCATGTTGCAAAAATAGCTTCAATAGAATATTCAGGCGATGCTGAGCAGATGAGATCAACATTTCGTTGTATGCCGCCACGTTTTGGAAAGTATTTATGATGAAGATTAATCATCATCTCCGTTTTAGTAAATAAAAGTGAGTCGCATATGTACTAAAAGCATATAAAGATCAAGTTAAATTATGAATTTAACAAACAGCGAATGGCAAAAGTGCAACCAGGAGTTCCGAAGTATCCAAAATGAAAAAATTCAGAAGATCAACAGAGACAAGGAGAAGCAAATAGCTCTGATGCATGCAAATGGCCAAGGCGACCACGAAAACACTCAAGAAGGAATTCGAGAAATAAAAAGCAGTCAAGGAAAAGATAAGATATAAACGAAAACAGTAATCAAAATAGTCCATGGCGACGAAGAAGAATGGAAAACGAAGACTCGAAAACCGTTCAAGAAGAAAATTCTCCACGACGCGAGAAAAAAGCATTCCCTCTTCTGAAGCACCTGACGAGGTCAAAAATCAACCAAAAATACAAGTAATGCTTAAGTGAAAAATGTAATTCGCCACCCCCTCTAATATCAAGGAAAAAATCGAGTTTACTCGTCGAACGATTGCTCCACTCTAAAAGGGATTTTCGAAAACTAAGAGCTCCCTCATCATTTTTGTCAGCGCCCCGGTAATAAAGAGCTGAAGACTATTATAACGGGAGGCCTGCCATTCAATCAAATCAAAGATGTGAATTCGTCTTAGTGTTAGTCTTACTAAATACTAGAGAAAAAGCCCAAGACAAACAAATATTTGACGTAAATGAGGTGTTTAACCTGAGGGTGGTCATGAAAAGTAATTTCCACCTATTTGGGTCGTCAAAAATTGCTCTGCAAGGGCAGCGTTTTGATGGCGATGCGCAGGAAGGTTTATGTGCAATTGGTTACAAACACGCCCTCTACTTTCTACAACTCCTTCTATTTTTATATTTTATTTCTGTCCAATAAATAATATTTGACGTAAATGAGGTGTTTAACCTGAGGGTGGTCATGAAACCAAAGCGACTATCGATGTAAAATCTATGTAATGACTGATCAAAACGAAGAAGCATCCACTCCCTAATGTTGTAGCAGCGAGTTCAAAACAGTACTCAAGTTGCCCACAGCAACCTACGATTACCACAGAATTCCACCTCAAACTTGATCTTCAAAATCCTGAAACAAATCAAATAACAGACTGCAGAAACAAGCAAACTAGAGGAACACTTTTGGCCAAACAAGTTACCTTCTTTCCTAGACCCTCATCACTCCAAAGATGCCGAAAAGTTCTTAACCACAGGGTTGGGCGCAATGTATAATCGGACTTGGTTTAAATGCTATAACTGAATTCGGTAAAGGCTACCGGCATTTAAAATAGCACCATGATCGGCAGCCACCGTTCGTTTGTTATGAAGAGATATAATAAGTAATGAGTCCTCTGTTGGAGCGCAAGGGCTCTTTGGTCGACATTTCAAAGTGGGATACCACATTAAAGGGACAGGTCACATGTCTATCAGTTTCGCAAAATTTTGTAATAGAAAAAGTACGGTTTTGGGAAGTCGGAGACCCAGAAATCCTGATGAGGCTTATTTCGAACTTAGGCAGAAAGCTCGAATCAGCTGTATGTGCATTGCTTCATTCAGCGATCACTTATGGCGCTGCCCAACCAAAATTTAATGAAGCAATACCCATGGACCTTCTGCGAAATGTTTCCCGGCCACTTAGTTGGGGAGATGCATTGGCGATCGCCTAGTTTGGCGGTTCCGCATACATCCTTGTTTTGATTCGCGTCACAGTCAAGTTGACATAAACGATTTATTTAGCTGAGAGAATCTGTTTTTGACAAGACACCCCAAAATATTCAATTCAAGCCAATGCATTCAGTACTACACAATATGATATTTACTCCAGGTACAAATAAAATCTTTTCTTTTTCGGTCTAAAGATATTTATCTAAGCCTTTATTATTTAAGCGGTAAATAAATAGCAAAAATATGATTAAAGAAACGTTTATCGAAAACAAAATAAAACGAATGCGCGTCATGTACATCTTACTATGCATTATACCAAATCCTATGATGACAAAAAGTCTGAGACACGGGTAACGCCTACTGTAAGCGTTTCTTTTCAATTTTTCCCCTTCGCCACTGTATTTTATTACTTGAATTGCCGCACAAAAACACCCCATACCCCTTCCTCATCCGCATATCAACAATATGGTACGCACTAACCGTAAAACAGTGATGCCATCCTGCAATATGTGGTACAAGTTACGGCAGCGATGGGATTTAACACTGTGCAACGAAATTGAGCCTTTTTAATATATCGGTAAAAAATGGCGAACTAACCTTTTATTTATAACCAAATGTGTAGTCATGAATTTCTTTGATGCGTTTCCTACACACAGAATTAATTATTTTAAAATCTACTAGACAATAAAATTGGCAAATTGGCAAATACCTGACGGTTTCCTGATGATCAATCAGTTGGTTACCTACGCAACGAATACATATAGATAAATGCATAAAATTATTTCTTTACTTACTGGTGGATGTCGCACTTTTTAACATTAATATACGAGGCTCGTCCAGAAAGTAAAGAACGTGTTGCTATAACTAAAAAAAAACAAAAGGTACCATCACAAAACTTTATTTATAACATCACAGCAGGTTAATCTATTTTTCGATGTAATCGCCGTAGCTGTTAAGGCACTTGTATCGGGTAACCAGTTTTTCGATACCGATGTTGTATTCTTCAGCCCCGAAAGATCGGAGCCATGAAGTTTTCGTCGTTGTCAATCTGTTTTCCGCCTAAAAACTCATTCAATTTCGGAAACAAATAGAAATCATTTGGTGCCAGATCAGGGTGTAACGGTCTTTTCTTCAAGACCAACCGATTTTGCAAGTTGCATCTATTTTCGCGCCGTTAATTGCCAGGTGCGCTTTGGGTTGCCTAACTCCGTCTTTATTTGTCTGCATTCGCGAGGAGTATTATCTGATCCCTCCGCGTACTGAATAGCATTGTGTATTAGTTATTAGTGGAAGACGCACGTATTGGTTCCGTTCCGCTAATTACGACAACCTTTGTAGTTGATTCCTTTTTCTTCGAATAACACACCTATAATTTTAGGGTGAGTAGGCATCCCCTTGGCTACGTGCAAGGTCGATTGATCAATTTTTGTTTATTGACTTTCTAGTGTTTTAAGTGCGGATTTCAAAATGCCCGTCGAATTTGGGAATTCGCTAGCATGCTGGTAACGTCGATTGATTCTGAAGGAGCCCGAAGCTTCGCTCTAGAAGGTTTGCTTTCGCCCTGGTGCGACGACCGTTCGGTGACTTCGAGGCGACGATCTCCAGCTATCAAGGATAGAATCCGCCTTCTTTCTTTTTTCTCTGTGAACTTCTACCATCCAGGTCAGTTTACATTAACTTTTCTACTGGCAACCGCCGAATATGGCGCAAATTCATTAAGATTTGGGACCTTCGAATTGCTTACTCGCGTTCCGAACATTTATTTACTATAATTTACTGTTCTGTGCTTTAATAACTTAATTCTAGCTAATCATTATATTTATTTAATTTTGCCTGTAAATTTCCTGCTAGTAAGTTCGATATAGAAATTAATAATTGCTTTATAATAGTAAAATTCATTCTTTAATGCAACGATTAGTTATG
>JAHWXV010583796.1:0-16107 GCA_024586415.1 Phrixothrix hirtus | reverse complement strand
TGCTTAACCTAAAATGTTTAAAGCGAACGTGCCTTGTCAAAGAGTAGTTCACAAATGATGTGCCGACATTTTAACTACATACTTTTAACAACTAAATTGCCTTTGATAGTTACAATGTACATTTTTGCAAATCATTCTGAGACATACGTTTTGTTAACCATATGTGACTCTGATAAGGCGAGTTCTTTTACACACGTTATAACCAGCCTTCACCGGTTCTCGTCCCTCACTCGGAAACCGTGCAGAAATTCATAAGACAGACTGTACAGGCTCTTAAATGTCAAGTGACAAGTTGTCAACTTTTTTGAATTCGAAGCTGATTATTTTCGACAGCTACGTTAATATACTTTCGCATTTGTATCTCATTGGCAAGTGTTTTTAAATAAAAGTAAGCATTATGAATTTAACACAAACAGAAAATCTGGTGGTTACGATAGTAAACTGCGAACTCTTAATAAGCTTGTCACTTATTTAATCAAAACTGGAAACATAAGGGATGTATCCAGACAACGCCGATTTATGATAAAAGTTTATCATTTTGCTCGAAGCTGAAAAAACTCTTCATATTTTCATTTGACAATTCAGATTTGAGTAATCATAGCAATAATTAAGTAGTAGTCAAATTATTTAAACAAGAGAAATGCGGCCCTCTTGTTATGCGATTTAAATGCAGATGATTAAGATCATCGGCTACAGCTTTGCGAAGACTTAATGTTACGCTGTAATAGCGATCCTAACTTTTTAAATAACTATATTTTTTAAAAGGAGCTATTTGCCTTGATGGGTACATTGATAACCTTAACTTTAAGTATTGAACCAGAAAATGTCCTGACTAAGAAATCTTAGTATATAAATCAAAATAGTAAGACGTTTCTTGGACATCATTTCTTTGCAGAAAAGTTTCTGTGATTTGGATTAATTCCAGCTCTATTTTTTCAAACAATAACCGCGATTTGGTTCTTGGTTCATCAAAATATTTTATTTCAACAAGATGAGGTACTTCTTCAATTTGAGGTACAATTCGGTCAATTTCTTGATGTTATGTGACCTGGTAGATGAATAAGACGATGTAGACCAATTAAATATCCAATGCGATTGAATTTTATGGTGGTGCTGTGTTCTACGAATAACTTTCTTGATGCAAAATCCTAATTTCATTAGGATAATATATTTACTAATTTCTACATTACAATTTACAGGTATTAATCTTGGCGTTTAGCACTATCGCCCCCTTAGCAATTAGTAATGTGTGCCTTATAATGATTAATTATGTCTAAATGGCTTTTCTAGCCTTTCGTTCCCTTTTGAAAGAATATGTTAGTCACATGTACAGTTCACAGAGTGAACATGTCGACCTGTGTGACAATAATCAATTGTATTATTAATAATTAAATTTATAAATAATGAACTCCAACTAAATTGGAAAACTTTGATAATTTCTCAAATATAAATGGTATAATATAGACGTAATTATTTATAATAAGAGTAATTACATAGAAGAATATACAGTGGAATAACTCAAGATCGAAAATTTACATTAACGCTTTAGGTGATTAAAATAGCGAATTCGAATGGAAATGTAAAAAACCAGCCTGTAGATGATCTAAAGCAGAGTTCAACGGATCTATGCTTAAATATGATTATCGCAAGTGATCGATGATGGATAGTTTGAACATTTACATTCAAATTTATGAGCGAATAGTTTTGTTTGTTTCCGGTTCATTTTAAAATTTTGTTATAAAAAACTAGTGTTTTTTAAGCTTAACAAGCGCTTTTCCCTAAAATATTTTTGTAAGCTATGAAGTGCGTAGACCTCTATTAAGGTCTGCGAAAAGAAGTTCAAGCTGTTATTTAAAAATGTTGACAATATAGCTCAAAAAAATAAACAATTCGGAAAGTATTTTCTATATTCTAAAGACCATTTCTACGAAATATAATTGACTTGTTCAATGATTTTTCACAAACTCATTAAACAACAAAATTATGAATTTTATGTGAAATTTATCACAACTCTGTGTAAGTCAGTTACGTATTAGGTAAACTTGAGTCCTTTATATTAGTATCTCTTTGAAACATATATGCATAAACACATACGTGCGCGAAATTATTTATCATCATTGCAATTAATTGTAAATAATCTGATAATATACATATACTTATTTCACAACAGAAATGATAACTCATATACATTAATATGGCGATTATGACATAATTATATCCGTGTATAAAATTTAAAATTTCCTTATGTTATTAACTTTACTAATAATTATAAAAATAAGGTCCATAGAGTAGTGATATGTTTTTTCCTATTTACATTAAATAGTTACTTTTCAATTGAATTAATAGAAATGTTTATTATAATAGTATATGGAATAATTATTATCGCCTTTTTCTTAATCATTAACAATAGTATATAAAGAACAGAATTTGTAACTTGAAATGAAATTTCATATTAACGTTGCTCTGTTACTAATGTCTCAATAAAACTGTAAGTAGAGAATTCATCTTAATTATTTATTAGTGATTTCCTCTACAACGAAATTATTTGTTAACTACTTACGATTTAACAGCAAATAACATAAGTATATGTAGATACAGTTACTATCTATAGGGTAAATATTCTCCTTACGTTAAATTTAAATAAATGTCCAATAAATTCAAAAATTAGCACATCTATTGTTGTTAACTTTTTGACTAGAATTTGCTTAAATTAGGATACTACAAATATTGATTTAAATGTATTGTTTAGGTTGCAGAATGCCAAAATGAAGGACGAGAATGTATTATGGTTACGAGTGGTGCTGTAGCTTTCGGAAAACAGAAGTTAACTCAAGAACTTTTAATGTCCTTGTCTATGCGAGAAACGTTATCTCCGAAGGACCATACACGAGAGGTAGGTTATGTTATCATAAATCATCCGATAAACTAAAAGACTGATAAATGATGCGACGAAGAAAAAACCGTTTATCTTAGAAATAGATTTGTAACAAATATTTACCTTATAATATCTACTTGTAAATTTTATCATTTCCTGTTATCTGTAACCGCAAGTTGTTGGTACATTTTAACATTATGCATTTAAACTAACGTGTACTGTTTTATGAATTGGTTATTACCCCTAGGCACTTTTTCCTAGGAAGCTACGAATTAAGGGAGAAAATATATTTACATTTTACTGCTATTAGCGTTTATTAAACTGATACTGAAATATACAGTATTAATATTTTTATTTAAAACACTTGGGTAAGATTTAAAGTATTAGATAGCGCTCTAAATCTTTGCACAAAAAAATAGCAACCTTATTTATAAATTAATGAAAATTACAAATTAAAAAACCGATAACTGATCAGAACTTTTATTGTTTATACTTCTTACATTTGTGGCATTATTTCTTTATGCTAATATCGGTTTTTTTAGATTAGTTTTTAATTTTTAACCAATATAATATTATATTTTATCTACGCTATATATTCTAGGAGGCTGTCACACTTTTAGAACCTCGTGCTGCTGCAGCAGTTGGACAGTCTGGTCTTATGTCCCTTTACGATGCTATGTTTGCACAATATGGTGTTAAAATAGCTCAAGTACTAGTAACAAAGGCAGATTTTTATAATGAAAAAACTAGAAAAAATCTTTTTAGTACTTTATCCGAATTAATTAGTTTAAACATAGTACCAATTATTAATACAAACGATGCTGTAGAACCTCCCCCACATGGTGATGAACCGCTTGGAGGAAAAGCCGGAAAGAAGGGTTTAAATCTCAAAGATAATGATAGCTTAGCTGCGATGCTTGCTGCAGAAGTACAAGCCGATTTACTTATTCTTATGTCCGACGTAGACGGCATATACACAAAACCTCCTTGGGAAGAGGGAGCTAGATTTATACACACGTTTACTTCAGATTTAAGAAATAATATAGCTTTTGGACGAAAATCTAAAGTAGGTACAGGAGGAATGGATTCAAAAGTTAATGCTGCAACGTGGGCTTTAGATAGGGGTGTTACTGTTATTATATGCAATGGAATGCTAGAAAAAGCAATAGAAACAATTTTATCTGGAAGAAAAGTCGGTACATTTTTTACTGATTCTAGTTTAAGTACAGTGCAATCCGTTGACGTTATGGCTGAAAATGGTGAGATTATATAATTTTAAGTCATTATTTTGTAATTATATAAAAAGATATAAATTTTTTAACGATTTAAAATCAACCTTAAAATACTCTTTCTAGCTCGCAACGGTGGCCGACATCTTCAATCACTAAACCCAGAAGAGAGAGCTTCTTGCGTTCATAATCTTGCAGATCTTTTGATAAAAAGGCAAAGTGAAATTTTAGACGCAAATGCTAAAGATATTAGCGAAGCAGTGAAATCTGGCCTTTCTAAACCGCTTCTGTCTAGACTTTCTCTAACCCCGGAAAAATTAAAAAATCTTTCAATTGGTTTAAAACAAATTGCAGATTCAAGTCATAATAATGTAGGACGCGTATTGAGACGAACGAAGCTAGCCAATGGATTGCACCTCAAACAAATTACTGTTCCTATAGGCGTACTTTTAGTTATATTTGAATCTAGACCGGATTCCCTACCTCAAGTAGTTTCTTTGGCAATTGCTTCAGCAAATGGTTTACTTCTTAAAGGAGGTAAGGAAGCAGCCTATAGTAATAAAGCGTTAATGCAATTAGTATCAGAAGCCCTTACCACAGTAGGTGCAAGTAATGCTGTTTCTTTGGTAAGGTTAACGATATTATTTTATTTAAATACATTTACATTGTATAGGTTTCCACGCGTGAGGAAATTGGAGATTTATTGTCGATGGAAAAACATATTGATCTTATAATTCCTCGAGGATCCAGCGATCTTGTAAGAAGTATTCAATTACAGAGTCATCATATTCCTGTCCTGGGTCATGCTGAAGGCATTTGTCACGTATATGTAGATAAGTACGCCGATTTAAACAAAGCAATCAGGATAATTAGAGATTCAAAATGTGATTATCCGGCTGCTTGCAATGCCATGGAAACTCTTTTAATTCACGAAGACCTTATGAACGGATCTTTCTTTTCTGACGTTTGTAATGCATTAAAAAAGGAAGGTGTACAGATAAATTCGGGCCCTTTACTATCACAAATGCTAACTTTTGGACCCCCACCTGCCAAAACAATGAAACACGAATACGGTTCATTAGAATGTTGCATTGAGATGGTAAAAAGCATGGAAGGTGCAATTCATCACATACATACTTATGGAAGTTCACATACAGATGTCATTGTAACAGAAAATGGTAAGTATGCGTTCCTTCTCTTAAATGCGTTTTTAATATTCCATTTAATTATAGAGGAAAGAGCTAGGTCATTTCAACAGCAAGTAGATAGTGCTTGTGTATTTCATAATGTAAGCTCTCGTTTTTCTGATGGTTTTCGCTTCGGCTTAGGTGCAGAAGTTGGCATAAGTACCTCAAGAATACATGCTCGTGGACCAGTAGGTGTTGAAGGTTTACTTACAACGAAATGGGTTCTTAGTGGCGATGGACATGTAGCCACTGATTTTGCAGAAGGAGGCAGCTGTACATGGTTACACGAACAGCAGCCTTTATAGAAATATTTCCTATTAAATTTTATATATAGTGAATGATATTCTTTTAAACAATTAAGTCTAGGTGAAATTTTTAGCTATGTACATATACAAATATTTATATTTATAACAAAACTTATTCATAGAAATTTGCTATTAAAGATTTGTGAAAAAGTCTATTATAAAGCATGAACCATTATTGTGGCATAGTGATTTGATATTAGGATGTAGAAGCAAACTTTCATTATTAGTGCGGTGATAAACTAACTAAATTATTGCCATTTGTTTTTCAAAGCAATTATCTTACATAAGTAGGCTTGTAAATTAGGTTTAACTGAATTTATTTCATCATTTGTTGATTTGTAAGTCATTAACTAATTTACACGAACAAAATTTACACATGAACAGTATGTAATAGGAAGTTAAGAAGCTTTGTAAAACAGTCACATCTATAACCACTAGCAGAAGCGGGAACAACACATTCAAAATGTACCTATAAAGAACGAAGAACGTATTTATATCATCTCATTTTGTTTTTACGGAAATTATCATAAAAGAGGGAATATGACTAGTATTAATTATGTCAATTCATCTTGATAGATCTGTTATTTTGATTATTTGAACATTTATTTGCGTCCATTATTAGCCAACAGCGGAGTAGCTTCAAACTTTATTATGCATTGGATGAATCGATTTTGTCCAACAGTTACATATTTGAAGTAAGGAATAAAGATTTTATATCCACGTAATATCAACAAATTTCCAGTTAATTTATGAACAACAAAGTGTTTTTAACAAATTTTTACATCATATAATGTCCTCAACTTGTTTTATTCTTCTCCAAAATCTTATTTCTCATATTACAGTATTTTGTCAGAGGATTATCAGAGTTTATTGGAAGTTTAAGTTCCGTACATTTAAAACCTTTTACTTTCACATCCCTACCATATAAAGGTAAGCACAACCATCTTCTTCTTTGAGATCGGAATTGTTACAACAATCAGCAGAATTAACATCAGGATCACTTTAACTATTTGATTGAAATATCGGTTCAACAGTTGTAATCAATAATAGTACTTCTTACTTTTCAACAATTAAACCTGAATATCGCTGATGTTGACGTAGCATTTTCTCTATTTAACTTACTTTTTTCTCATAACTCTATAACTTAGTTGTGGGAAAACTTCCTAGTTATATTTTTCTTTTCATAACACTTACAAGCCCATATTAATTCGGCGATATTACTGCAACGGTTCTTAGAATTAAAGAGTTCGGATATGCTTTCTTTATATTTTAGTATGTGTACAATTATTTATCTATAATTCATATGTCACAATATCATATGTATCGAAGAAATGTTTCTTACTGAACGTTAAAGGATTACATTGTTGTAGATAACACATTCATCACATAATGAAAAGATATCAGTATATGTTAGGGAAGGAAATAGGAGATGGGGACGGGTAAAAACGGGAATATTTAAACTTGTAAGATTTAAAAGTACTAAATTCGTTTACGTTTGATATTTCCGAGTTGCTTGCTTGCATGATTTGCAATATATAGCTTAGAAGAAGAAAGGAATTTTACAACATAGGCAAGTATAATACGGTGACAGCAACATCCAAACTTGGTAGTTTTAAAGCGTTAAAAATTTTAACTATTAATAATTTTGTATCTTATTATTTAACTTAAATTGGCCTGTATAGACCATAAACAACATATTTTATAAATTCATTAAAATTGTCCTAGTTTAAGGGCCAGAAACGTAGCTTAGCGCCCATTCATCCTTTCCTTTTCCTTATTTTATCCTTAACGATTGATTTCGTATTCCCTCTACGATGAGTTACTTATCTACTGCTTAAAGTTAAAGATAAGTTAAGTTGGCACTATGGAAACCACATGCTTTTTTTAACAATTACTTAACCTAAATTTTTGTACGTAATTTGTTTTGGCGCTTTTCATCTTATTTTGGTGTTCTATATTTTATTATTTATATTTATTATCTGTATTTGACGTTGTTGCCTTCGTTTTTTGTTATTTGCTTGTTGCAGTTATTGATATCTATATCTTACCTAATTATGGACTATTACATTGAATTTACAGAATATAAGAAAACTAAACCATTTGTGCGTGTAGCTAGGTAAGTAAAAATATTCAATTAATTAATCAATTAATCTAATTGTATTGTGTACCTTAGAAAATTATATTCTGGACATAGATAACACTATGGATAGATTGACCAACACAGAACTTCGATAAATATATCATTTTCAAAGTCTTACAGTGTGTAGAAAATTATACCATTAGCAAATGAACATCAAAATCAACAATATCTTTGAAGGTATTAATTACAATACGGTTTTTTGCACATGCAGCTTTTAAGTACGTTTATTTAGTAGACCTGGTAAATTTAATTTATGCTATTACAAGGTTTAATTTGTAGAGGATTTGTGTACGCTTATTAAATTTAAGCTAGACTTCTACCTTCCGCAAAGTAAGTGAGAATAATACTTCTCATTTGGATGACTATATTGTTTCCAGAAACTAACGAAATCAACTGGAAGCGATATTTTGGAATTACTGGTTTCCCACGTGTACTTGGTAAGTGGAGGGGATCCGTTTAATAATAAAGAATCTTGTGGAAAAGAAGCAGAAGCGTATTGTAACCGCAAGGGTGTATGTTTCTTCATATTCAAGCAGTAGCTAGCATAATACTTCAATAAAAATAAAATTAGAACAAGGTCGGTTGCAAGATTTTTTGCATGGAGACGGTGTATATCAATAAACTAGATATATATATGAACACTCTTGTTTTAAACCGCAATGTTAGGTCTGACAATAAATATAACCTTGACACATGAGAACACGGAATGGTGTAGAACGAATGTTTGAAAAATGGAATGGGAGTTCTTATTGCTAACAAAATGCATCAAACTATAAAGTAAATATTAATAAGATGAATTATAGCCACTAGTACTATATTACATATTAGACAAATGCAGAAAAAGAAAAGTTTTCAGAAAATCTTGCTGTTACTTGATGAGTGTCAAATCATCCTTTAGCAGATGCAAATTATGCCGTAGGAAACGTAATTGGAGCAAATTTATACAGTGATGCTTTGAAGTGTAACCGGTGAAAACAAAATTATAAGAAGTATATAAAATATAGAATATATGACAATTTTATAATTATTAATTTTTTTATTTACATATTATAATTGCGTTTTATAAGTTTTTATTTTTTCCTGCTTCAATCGCCCTTGTAAAATTAAAATTTTGCAGTACTAATGTTGGAATTTCTTCTTTATACGCTACTAATGCGGTTGTCCTATTTTTAAGAACATCAATTATTACAGTTCCCTAATCCGAAGTAAATGAATATATTTATCGTTCTGCTTCAATTCATTTGTTCAGTTTGTTTTGACTTCTAACTGCCTCTTAATGCATTTATCTTTCTTGACTTTTAAAAATACGAATAATAGGCGGGGATGGTTTATTATAATAATGTTGAATGTTGATTGTTAATGTTGAAGTAATAATACGAACAATTGATATGTATGGATTCAAAACATTTAAATTAATCTTTTAGCATTAATTTCTATACAAGCTCGTCTATTTGTAAGAAAGTCTTAACTTCTTTAACTTTGAATTAATTTTAATGCCTCTTACATAAGCTCACCATTACATAACTTGCAAGATTGATTTGATTATGATACCTATTTCAGTAAATTTAACAGTACTAATCTATTGAAATTGTATTTTACAATAATAAAATTTAAATTATATAAGCATATAAATTATATATAATTTGATTAAGTACTACAATAAACTTCTATATAGACTTAATTGGCAATTAAATTATTTCATTATAATTTATTTCATATGAAAAACTGTGAACGTTAATCCTTCCTTAAATATTAAAATTTAATGCGGTAACTTAAAATAACTATTATAACGGGTGAAGTTACCCTTAAATGCCGTCGAGATCAGTAGTTCGTCGTGAGTGGGCGGTGTTAAAGGAATCGTTCGTTTTGTTTTACTTTGACGCTTGAAGTGCTTGTGGCCGTGATCCAAGAAGTTACAAATTAAGAGAATGGGCGCCAGACTATTAGAATAGAATAGAACTTTTACAAGAGGTATGCCACTGCTAAACTCCTAAATTGGCCGAAACTGTAATCTGCAATCCGGGGCAAGCGGTACCTAAAGATAAATTACCACTGAAAGAGAAAGGTAGGCTTACACGCACAAAATTAAATTACACAATTAACAATATGTAATAATTTAATTGTTCTTAAGGAGTAAGTTGCGGTTGAAGGTCAGCGATTCCGCAAAAGTTGATACAAAGTTTAGATACAAGCAAGTAATTAACATAGTTGTCAAAGGGATTGTCAAGATGGGCCTTCCGACAATGAACACTCGATAAGAAAAGAAATGTTGCATGCTTGAAACAACGTTACGGCTTACAATAATAATAGTAAACAGAAAAGTATCGCAAAAATAGGCTAAATATTCAGATCGAATAAGGCTCGTTATGTTAAAATAATCTATAATACAGCTGATTATTAAGTGATAAAGCGCCGACAAAGCATCCGTTGAATAAATTAATTGTCGTTCACTAAAATACACGGGTTCAAAATCGAACGCGAAATCAAAAACAATACGCGATGTTGATAAGACGTGGATGTTATATCGGCTAGAACAGCTGTGCGCAGGGCCGCACGGCCAACACACAGGTCAGCTATATGATAGCGCTTTATCGCTAGAGCAAAACGCAATAGACTGACAGGTACAGAATAGGTAAACGGATATGCCGTTTTATCCTTACACATATAATCATACATTTGTACTTAACAGCAATTCTATGTGACACATGACAGTAATAATCTGATATTTAGTTATATTAAAAGTTCAAAGTAAATTAAGTTGGATGAAAATGTAACATGTATGTATATACTTCAAATTTGAAAAATGCTAAACTCGAGTAAAGCGAAATTTAACGAACAACAAAACCGAAATAATTAAGGATTAAAGTTCATATTAAGAGCAACTAAATCAAATGAGAGCTTGCGGCGTAAACGACGTCGAAGTAACCAGGGTGATAGTGACTCATGCGGACCAAAATTTATTACAAATTACCAACCTTGTATGTAGATAAAATCGGCAGGTGGAATGCGATTCCTTAGGGCCTTAACGGAAGTTAATAGCAGGTGGTCACGGCACGTGGCCTAAATCATCTTCGAGTCGAACAGATATCGTCAACGAGCTGATGATGCTAATAACGGAACCGAGTACGCCTTACCAGCCTCTTCGGTTTAAAACCGAGGCGTAAAGGAACTATAATACATCAAAGACAACTAAAAAAGGAGGTCCCACGCCCATTCTAAGTACTTTCCCGCTATATGTTGCGGTTAGCAAAAGAAAACTAGCTCAAACACACACAAAATGGCGTGACTATTGCACCTTATAACGGTGTCTTTAAGACAAAAGCCCATGTCAATCGCGTATGCGAAACTTGCTAACGACGCAGGACGAAATGAATATCAAATATAATTGAACAAGTTAATATTATTTGAAAACCCAAAAGAGAAAATACTCGTAATTCGACAAATATAATCATAGCAAAAATAAATTAGTCAAGCAAAAACCTAATTACAGTATCCACAAGGAATTAGTAAATTGAAAATTCTTTATACAAATGAACATTTAAAAATCAATAAAATACGCCAAAATTCCTATAAGATCGTTCCGAGGTGTAGCGCATTCGCTAAAGCAATTTTATCCATAAGTCCCTACTATCCTGAACAAAAGTGTTGTTCACCAAAATAAAACGTTATAATATAAAATTTACCTCCGTAGTTACAGTGTGTGTTTGTACTTAAATTGTTAGTATTAATATTTTCTGCAATAGCTGGGATTGATTTAAGTATTGAATGATCAATGATTACAGAATCACCATTCGTCGTATCTCGTAATTATACGTCAACACAAATTAATGCGTGATCTATTACACCATCATTTATAATATCCTTGGATGACCCTCCAGCTGTATGAAATTTTTCCGTTTTTTTTAGAAAATTACTCTTCACCTTTTCTCTTCATATTATTCCAACATTTCTTTAATTGTCCAGTTGTTCACTGTAAATATTTATATTGAGTGCATTGCTATTTTGAATATAAAAGGTACTTACGTATACGTTAGGGTTTATGATTTAGAATTTAACTATTTCGCTTGGATATGCAATGCTTTCTTCTTTCCGAAATAACTGCATCCTTGTATTTTATGACGAGGTCTTTAAAAAGAACTTTCTCATTAGCTGAAATAAAGGACTGCTCGCTGGAATCTTCCTATACATCCGTTTTTTTTACTACTGATATAAAATTAATGCTGTTAACCAACGCAAGGCCAAATTAAGCCTCCAGTGGGCTCTAAACGAAATATAAGTCAGGACCCCATTTGTGGCCATAAAAATTGAAAATTATTACATGTTAATGGTTATTTTATAAAATAGATAATATATGTATGTCTTTCCAAAGAAATTGAATGAAATCGAATAAAGGGATGAAATCTACAAGTCTGGGGGCTCAGTTTAACCAAATATCAACGAACTTTAGCTGAAGTGAGATAAACAATAGTTTAAAATAAGTGATTCTTATTGGATATCGAAAAACTAAAATTCAATTTCCATAGAAATCGAGCGAGCTTGTATTAGCCACGTACAAGAAGAAATATTCGTCTTTTGTAACAAGCCAGTGAAATGGAATTAGCGTTTATGTAAATTCGCGAAGGTCAAAATTTGACACGTGTAATATCTGTGACCCACTTCTGTACTGTAATCAACTAGGTAAAATAATCCTTTAGTTACTATTTAACAACTAATTGAGTTTTCCTATGAGTTATGAACCCAGTTAACATTAGAAGTAACCCACTTATTTTACGCCGGTCGATAAATAAGCTTCTATAAATTAACATACAACCAAATACGTGGCAATTTAACTCTAAAGGTTTAATTTGTGTAAGAATTACAAATCAAGTATAATTAAGAAAAACGGATTAACTAATACAAAATACTAATTAATTCAAAACAAATTTACATTGTTATAACTAAATGCAAATTAGATATTCAAATCAAGTTGATATACTGTCACTTTCTATCGAAATTTATTTGAGGATTATTACAAAAAATAACCCTTCTTACCTTTGGTGACACTTCAGAAGCTCATTTATGCCTGAGGTAAGAGCTCTGATTCGATGGTACTAAACTTATAACAGAGGTTGGGTGCCAAAGAAATTAGATGTACATATATATCCGAGGAAACATTTAATTTGCAAAAATATATTATTTATCAGATGTTTTACAAATTTAGATTTGCACACGTTTTCTAGCTTAAAAAATTGAAGGAATATGTCTCAAAGCAAATACAAGATGAATGTTGAAAAAGCAACGCTAAGTATGCAGCGTGAAGTCGAAACCCCTGTAATTAACAGATCTGAAAGGGAAGGTTTATAACCAAAAAATGTCGTAAACGATCAAGAGCACATAATTAGATACGATGAGGAGTAACTAAATTTAAATATGTACTAATAAGTTAAATGAAAATGTACATAGCTTTGGTGTAACTAAATAAAGATAGCGAAATTTGAGCAATTTACAAAATATTAATCAACAAAATGCAAATTTAATTTAAAACACTGATTGTCAGTGATGGTTAATATCAAATAATGTTTACTAAAAGGTAAGCAAAAACATGAACGTTTATTTTGTAAGTATTTAAAATATCAAACGTAATAATTAAGTAAATAGTGACTTTTAATTTTTATTGCACTCGGTAACTGAATAAAGATAGCGAAATGAATAAATTACAAACTATTAAATAGCGAAATGCAAATTTAATTTAAAACACTGATGTAGATAGTATCAAACAAATATATAAAAAAATGTCAACTAAAAATGAATAACGTCCTTCAATTTTTATTGCACTCAACCAAAAAGTTAGATAATTCAATGCTTAGTTTGCAATAACTTTTTGAAATATGTACGTACATTTTTAAATTGCTCTTGATTAGGTCAGAATAAAGTTAAATGCAAAACACAAAAGTAATTCATGTTCGGAGTCAAGCAGGATGCCACATCCCAATAACTAGCACTGCAGATATTCCGCAATCAAAACACTTCCTGGAATTATAATCACCTAGTTAACAATAAAAAATTCAGCACCCTGGAATAACTTAGCTCAAAAAAGGACTGCTTAAAAGAGTTGGCACCAAGTATCCCAAAAGTAATAGAAAAATTTCACAAAAGAAACACTTTATACTTGTGAATCTAACAGAAGTCGATATAATGACATAATTTATTTATAAATATATATTAAGATGCTTAATTACAAGTATTTAATTAGTTTAGAAGAATAAAGCTAGCATCTAAATTTTAACTTTCCGATTCCTATCTCACTTGGACTACATCGTCGCAAATGATGGGCTATTGATTGATAAATCATATCTTTTTGATTTATGTTATTTTTAAAAATAATACGCGATAAAGGCGTACACAAATTCAATGTATTTAAGTAAATTAGGTTTCAAAGATGTTATTTCAAAATGTCCCTTAATTAAATCCGTTTTATAGTTAAATCCAAAACACAATTAGTAATGTTAATTAATATTACTGTTACGATACTATGAAGTTATCGACTGAACGTAAATAGCGAAACACGTAAATAAATTTTATAATTTACATAAGGCTAACTGCATTTTTCACGCAAAACTCTCAAATATTGCTGTGATTGTAAAAATTGCATTCCAAACGTTAACCTTCTTACCAAAATTTCTTTAATTACATAGATAAGGTACAATCCAATGTTTTGCATCTAACTTTAAAATCCAGTTCATTGATTTATGCCCTGCCTATAAACTAACTCAGTTGTTTAAGATTGTTCATCTATTAGTTTAATTAGTTATTATATATGGGTCGATGCGTAATTTAAAAAAAAATTCATTATAGAAAAAGGTAAAATTAGCATACTTCGGTGCATTGTAATCAGAAATGACTTATGCAAATTATTAACGGAGATAGAAAAATTATAACACTTTCAATAGTAATGATAGATTACCAAACTTTCGCATTTTTCAAAATATTAGAGTTTTATTAATTAATCAAGGTCTTAATAAAAACAGTTGATACATAAAGCAGAAGAGAATAAATACCAATAAATAGAAAGTGACCTGAGCAGGAACAAGGAGTTCATAACAAAGAGAATACACGTTATAGAACTTCAACTACTTTAAGGAATTCAAGGATAGTGAAATATTATTATCAGCATTTAAAAGCATAGTGAGCATTGCTATTACCATAACCATATAAAAAGAAAAGAAAATTGAACAAAGGAATAAGGTCTCCAAGATAATCTGGCATAAAGTTAAAAAACTTAATTAGGCATGGTTTAACTATTAATAAATAATTGACTTTGATAAATAGTTTGTGTTGTGTTAATAACGTTCTAGAAAAACGCAACAAAAAAAGTATAGTTAACACTTCTTAAATAATTTTCGCCTTATCAGAGGACGAGGGTTAGGAATGCAGTTATAAGGGAGATTAAATATCACAATACCATAAAGTTCGTTAAGTTATAAGAAAATTAGTGTCTGGAACACTGTCTATAGAAAAGTATTGTGGTTAAAGGAGTTATTGCCTGTTCTTATGAAAAAGACCTTTTCAGCAAAAATAAAAGATTGCTTTGTAGATTAATGGATAGTCATACAGTTAGGATTTGTTAGACAAAGTCAATTGGAGGCATGTATTTTCACTTTTTCTCAAGTCAATGTAAGTTTAAATAAACAAAAATCTAAAATAGTATTATCAGCAAGTAAAAAGATGATTAAACTTCTAAATTCATTATTAAAGCTAGGGAAGCTATTTTGAAAAATGTACGATGATCATTAACTGGGAATAGAATTTACATTCATTATAAGACATTTTAATTTGATTTGAGATCTCATTTAGGAAATTTGGTCTAGTCAAACAGTTTTTTAATTGTCAGATTGTAACAGTTTATACAAGGACAAGCCTAAAGTTTGTCTTCAGTTTTACAGAGAATCTATAATTGAAAAATACTAAAGATAATCGTGGGAATTGATATTTGATCAATTAAGTCACTTAATAATTGCCAATAAAATTAAAAAAAATTAAGATTCCTTTTCTTTTCTCCATCGATTTTGTCAGTAATGTTATGTACGTTTTATTCATTGTAAAACTTTTATATTGTTAATTGTTGTCTTTCGTTTTCTTCAAATTAGTTACATTTATGTATTAGTTTCGTTTGTTTCAGTTTCATGCATTTTATACCTGTGCTTTGTAAGTAATACTTTTTAAATATTATTGTAATATATTTTAAAAATCAATATATTGCAAGCTCCAAAGAAGAGACAAACAAAATCCCTAAATGTACGACAATGCACCTAATATATAGCTTTATTCAGTAATGTGACATCTTTCTGTCAACGATAAAAATAAAATAATACTAGAATTCTAGAATACCAAT
>JAHWXV010583732.1:0-10692 GCA_024586415.1 Phrixothrix hirtus | reverse complement strand
CTTATTGTATTATGTTTATTTTAATATGATTTTTTAATTTTTAATTTATTATTTTGTTGCATTATTATTTAAGTTGGTAATTTAATTTACACTCCTAATATTACTGATTACCATTATAAGTTGTATTTATAATAATCCTGCAACTGTAATTGGCTATGCTGTGGTGTGCAGTTTAAAATAAATAAATAAATAAATAAAAACTGTCACAGTCCATCTTCTTGTTTGCTTTTTGACAGTGTATGTTCATAGCAGCTTGTCCATGGTGTTTACGCATCACTTTATTTTATTGTAATCAATGACTATTTGCAGTTTTTTCATTTGATCTGCAAAAATTTCACTGCTATTATGCATAGTCGATAGTAAGGAAGCGATTTTCCCCTTTTGTTTCGGGCAGGAGGCATCGCTTTGTCTTAATAGCCAAATTTTGTTGAATTCTGGTTTATTTTTTCAAATTGTACCAAACAATGTTAAATTTTTCATTTCCATATCGCTTGTAAGATCAAAACTTGTAAATAAATTATCAGATTATGCATCTTGCAATGTGTAGAACTATAATTCAAAAAAAGCTCTAATCGGTGTTAATTTATCGTGATCTTGATTTGTTCTTCTAGCTTCAGCACTGTCAAAACACAGACATTGGGAAATTGTGGTGAACTTGTTTCTATTAATAGTTTTATTGAATATACACAGACTGCAAAACTTCACAAAGCTTTTAATAAAAATCCAATGATACCATCCCTAAAACAAATAAATTTGCTAATCTTGGTTCAGATCAATGGATGAATGGGTCATACGTAGTCAGAATCCTAACAAGTAAACATGGTGCCAAACATCCAGAATTACTCAGTAGTACTAGATTTAGGTAACAAATTGTCACCATTCATTAACAAATTTTGAAAAAGATGAAATGCATCAAATAGCCAAATTTGGTTTATCACTATGGCCATGCAAATTTTTACTTTCTCTTACCTATATGAAATATAGGTAAAAGAGAAAGTATTGTTTTCGACCAAAATTTTTGATGTCAAAATTTTAGTGGAAATACACGTTTTCAGGCCCCCTGAGTACAAAAATTATGTTTTTGGAAATTGGCCTGTGTGTGTATCTGTGACCACAATAGCTCGAAAACCAAAAGTCCTAGAATAACAAAATTTTATATTTGTTTCCATCTATCATCGCATGCGACCGCAACAATTTCACTAGAATCGCAAAACCAGAAGTGCCAATTTACACTTTACATTTTTTGGTTTTTTGAAATTTCTTTGAAATCAGCTCTAATGATTCTTTTTTAAATTTACTATATTTCTTAGAAATTTAATGCCCTTTCATATGATCTAAGTGGTTTTTCATAAACTTTTCCGTAAGTCGAGTAACCGGAAGTGCTTTCGCCGTTGCCTGATTAAAATAACTATGAAACTAAAATCCTAGATAAATGAAAATTTGAATTTAAGATCACAATCACCTTAGTATGCTAAATAAAGAATTTGGTTAAAATCAGATAACCAGAAGTACCACCTTATTCTCGTCATTTTTAGATATTTTTCGTTTTTCGACATTTTCTCGAAATCTGTTCAACCAATTTTTTTAAAATTTATTGTATTTCTTAAGCATTTAAGACCCTTTCATATAATTTAGACGGTCACTCAGAAAGTTTTCTGTAAATAGAGTAACTGGAAGTACTTTCACTATTAACTCTGAATACAGTAACTATGAAACTGAAAGCCCTAACTGAAAATTTATATTTGCGATCACTACTATCTTTTTTAACAAAATCGAATAACCGGAAGTACCACTTTATTTCTGTCATTTTTAGATAATTTCCGAATTCTTCCTTTTTACGGTTTTCTTGAAATCGACTCTAATGATTTTTTTTAAACTTAGTATATTTCTTAGCTACTTAATTTAGTTTTATATTAACCAAGGAGTTTCTCTTATAAATTTTTGAAACTCGAGTAACCGGAAGTACTTGGCATATTAGTTGTGAACAATGTTTCTCAAAAAGTAATCATTATATAAAAATCAAAAACTATATTTATGTTTTATATCTTCTGTACATGAAACGGCAAGAATTTAGTTAAAATTGAATGACAGGAAGTGCCACTTTATTCTTTATTTTTGTGATTTTCTCAAAAACGTTTTTAACAATTTTTTTGAAACTTGCTATGGTTCTTATGTCCTTGACATCCTTTTACGTGAACTGAAAGGTTTTCCTGAAAAAATGGATCAAACGAGTTATTAGAGGAAATCTATGGAGTTAAACAGGGTTTTACGTATCCAGTAACTTAGATGGGTGACCGTTAGAATTATCGTTCTAAAAATAAACGTAAATAATATTTTAATTATTTGTGAACATTTGCGTATTTGTATAACCTATGTACATAAGAGAAAGTCGTGTGTTGTCTCACAGCAGATTTTTTATTATAAATATGTTTTCTTAATAATTATAAGCTATAAAAAGAACTAGTGACAAATACTGCTTGTTGGTCTATGTTTTGTTAATGTCAGTTGTAACATCTCATTGTTTGTCAAAAAGTATTTAAAAATATTAAGTGTAAAAATGAGTAAAACAATGAAGCATTGTGTATACGAAATTGCAACGCCCTCAATAATTATAAGTATAAACATAAATGAGACTTAAAATTATGGTGTTCCATTAAATAACCGAATTGACTAGTAGTTCTGGAATGTATGTAAATTTTTTTTGATGTAAGATAAACATAGAAACATGCGCTAAATCATGAAAGTTAAATAAGTGCATTAAGTAAAGCAGAAAATAATGCCGGGAATTGTTAGTGCGTGAGTGGCAAATTCAAGTCAGGTGAGGAGAAAGAACAAATCAAAAATGAAAAAAAGGACACACACTAAGAATTGCCGGGAAAGCAAGTAGTAGCATTCTAGCTATAGGATGTACAAGTTGTGTTGGTAAAAATCCAGAAAAATTGTGGGTTTGATTGTTGACTGAACGAGTTGGCTGTCTGCAGAGGTTTGGTGAGTTACGTCAATAGTAAAAGATGTGGAATTCACATAATTAAAGAAAGGGCCAGTTTGATAATAGTTTAAGGGATGTCGTCACTTTAAAAAATAGGGTGATAAAAGTTTGTGACAATCAAGCATTACTCGTGACGATTGCAGTAAAGTCCGGAAAGTCAGAATAAAATATCTAAAAAAGTGTAGTGTTAACCAAGAACACTGTATTGCGGTTGCAAGTTAATCAGAAAAGTAAACAAAAAATTTGCAGCAAATGGACAAGGCACGCGAATATAGGGCAGGTGAAATGGGGCAATAGCTAAGCAACCAGGAACCCTTGAAATTACTTGTTAATCCATTTTCCAAGGGTTAAAATATGGGAGGAATTAACTAATTGACTGCAGAGAACGAGTACGAAGGTTAAACATTTTATCACGATGGGATCAGCTGAGGACGGAATTAAATCACGTAGTGAATTATCTTGTATTAAAAAGACAAACTGTTTTTAATTTGGTTTGATACATCACTTTAAAAAGAGGTGATGCGCGAAGCATTAGCATTCGTTGTGCCATGTTAAAAAGAGCATTTTAGTTTTAAGCTTAATGAGAGTAACTATAAAATAACAAAGAGCCTCTTTGAACTAATTCATGATAAAATTTTGGAATACCAAAATTTAAGGAATGTTAAAAATTTAAAAACAAAGTATGTAGGTTAAACATCATGGTTCCGACGGGATATGTAGTGCTAAAGATTTTTGGCAAGTAAACACAAATTCAGCTTAATAACTACTTGGGTGTTCAATTACAAATTTATATACATGATCAGTCAATAAATTTGAAAGGAAATTTATTATAGAATTTATGTTTGTTAAAGAGAAGTTACATGCTCTTGTTTGAGATATATAGGGGGTTTCAAAATAAAAGATTCGATATTTATAAATTTGTGTGGATTAAATTTATTGATCAAAAAAACTATTATCAATTACAGGTGTAAAGTATGGTAAAATTATTAGCTATATTTTTAAAAGTATTTGGCGAGGTATTTTCCAAATAGGTGGCTGGTGATGCCAATCCAAATAAAGAACCGAACCCTGAGAAGGTTAAGCCGAATGCATGCCGCTGGCAAACCATTAGATGAACCCATAACTTAAAGAATAAAATATTAGTATAAGTAAGCTAGCTGGTTTTTTCTATAGAAATTAAATAATACTTACCAGAAAACTAAAGGGACATATAAACAACAAAATTGGAGTGAGGATCTTTTGGTTGTAGGCGCGAAACGCAAACTAGTCTGAAATAAGGGGCGTGTTGCTGTTTAGGATGCTCATCTATCAGGGAAAAGTTGAGCAGAGAAAAAAGACCACATTACACAGTTGACATTAGAACTAAGCAAGTTTTTTCACTTAACTTATTCCATCTTATGGTAAAGGTAGACGCAAAGTAAATTTTCTAGTAACGTTTTTCATTTAAATTTTCCTTAATATTCCTTAGCTACTTAATTTAGTTTTATATTAATTAAGGAGTTTCTCTAAAATATGTTTGAAAATCAAGTAACCGGAAGTATTAGTTGTGAACAACATATCTCAAAAACAAATCATTATATGAAGATCAAAAACTATATTTAAGTTTTCTATCTTCCATCCATGAAATGGCAAGAATTTAGTTAAAAGTGAATGACCAGAAGTGCGACTTTATTCTAGCGATTTTTAAGTTTTTTGCAATTTTCTCAAAAACGTTTGCATTTCTTTTAAACTTGTTACGATTCTTATGTCTTTGATATGCTTTTACATAAACTTAGAGGTTTTTTGAAAAAATACGTTGAAACGAGTTATCAGAGAAAATCTCTCCAGTTTAGCAGTATTTTGCATGTCCTGTAACTTGGATGGGTGACCATTCCGGTTATCATTCCCAAAATAAATGTGAATAATATTTCAATCATTTGTGGACACTATTTGCATATCTATATGCATAAGAGAAAGTCGTCCGTTGTCTCACACCATATTTTTACAATATTAATCAAAGGTTTATGATCGGTTTATATAGTAATTTTATTATCATTTATAAATTGATGGAATATCTATGCCATAGTTTATTTCCAATGCGAGCGCCTAGACTACTTTTGCTTGCATCACTTTGGATTGTTATTTCTTTTTTAAGGTTAGAGAATCTCAATATTAGCATATTCAATTAATTTTAGTTGATCAAACATACTTTTTTGATTTTTAATCTGCTATCAATGACACATTATTTTTAATAGTTCATGTAAATGATTTGTAATATCTGATAATTTTGGTATGAATTTGTGCAAGTTAAGTTGCAATCCCCAAAAGCTTCTGTAGTTCTTTTTTTATTAGTTTTATTTATTTTTTGAATACTTTCCACATAGCTTAGGAAAACACAAATGTAAAATGCTTCATTTTGTTTATTTTATGGTTTAAATTTTACATTATATTTCTTTGCACTTTCAATAAGTTCCTGTAATATAGCATAATGGTCTTCTTGATTGACAGCCACAATGATTACATTGTCAAAATAAATTTGAATTCCACTGTCTTCAAATATTTTCATGCAAACAGCATTCTGTAAAATCTATATATACCAAATGGTGTATTAAAAATTATATATAAACTTGACTGATCTTCTACAGCTATTTGAAAAATACCACCCTTCATGTCAAGAATTGTAAAAGGCGTTTTGCCTAATAAATTTACTACCAACGTATCTAACATTGAAATTACATATCTCTCATTTAATGTATTTAATTCAATGGAACTTACACAAATTCTAAGTTTATGTTTGTTTTTCCACGATTACTATGTCATTCACTCAAACGGTTGGCCTAGCCACTTTTATAATGATTTTTAATTTTTCCACTTTATCGAGTTAATTTTAATTTTGGGTCAATTGATTCAGGTATTATTCTGACAGGTTTTGAGCTGAAATTGTATCATGCTGTAATTGAATTTTGTACTGAAATAGCATTTTAACGTGATTTATTCACATTGAACTACATTATATTGTTAATCAATAATCACACACAAATCATTGATATTATATTTAATAGTATAACTACCATGATACTATGTGCAACCCAGTGATGTATCATAAATCATGTACAACAATAACATTAATATAATTAATATAACATTACAAAACCAACTTTTCTAATTCCTAATATAGAAATGAATATTTCTACAACATTGTAGGTATGCAATGTTGAATTGTCAGGATTTTTGTTTTATCACATGGTTTTGAACAAGTGTCTTATGTTTTTTGTTATAAAAGTGTAATAATTTTCAGTTCTGAACATTTATTAATTTAATAACATTTAGTTTTAAGTTAGTAAGTTCTTCACAAAATTAATATCTTATCTTAAATTGCAAGTTGAAAAAAGAAAAGAAAATATTCTTTGATTTTCAAATGTAATAAACAAAATAAATCACAGTTCATGGCTTTGATTTTGTATTTATAAGGCCTATATTCAGTGCAATTTAAAATTATCACGTAATAATAAAAGAATGTCTTATAACAATGAAAAATCCTTTACAATTTTAAAAATTAAAATGGTCTGAAATATAAATTATTAAAATTATGGTATCCACAAAAATTTGGATATGGCCTAAGTATAATTGAATATGTTTAAATACATATTAAATGTTTAATTTTTATCTCCATAAAATACGAATGAATGTAATTGTGTCACTGTGTATTAGGATAGGTTAGTTTTACATAAACAAACAAATACAGCTGCAGTCATTATTGAACAACATGTTATTTCCTCACTGATATGTAGTTTTTAATTGGAATATCATCTAAACATATTGATTTGTATACACATTGTCTGACAGTACTCAAACAGTGAACTTTTTCAATTTTTTCCAAAAAGTCTTCTATTTTATAGGATTTTCTTGTTAATGGATATAGTTAGGTCTCTACAGTACTGTATTAAAGTTTTTTGGTAGATTTTAAAATTACCCTGTATGTATAAAAGACACAAAATATACTTTACATGAGAAATAACTGTACTTTATATTAAGACAAAGGTAGAATACAGTAAACTGAGATAACACATTTTTCATAATGAATATGATAAACAATATTGGTAGGAAGAATCTGAGAATCATAATACTAAGATATTCTTCAATTGCATTAAATGATGTAAAAGGTTCTTAATGTATTAAATAGGATTTCTTCAATATCAGCCTCCCATATATTTGATCTTCTTGACTTCCACAATGAAAGGCCTAAACAACATTTATTATAAATAATTATTTGCTGCACCTTCGTTATGCACCCCATTTCAAATTTTTGGTACACGTCTAATATCAATGGCACTAAGCAATTATTATTCAACTGTAATATTTAGTACCTCTATATCAGCTATGAATTTACATTATGATGAACTATAAATCTGTATCCCCAACAACATTCAAAATTACTTACCACAACTAAACATTTTTAAATTGAGATAAAAATGTTCTTAATTTAATTAAATTAAATAAGAGATATCAAAATATGTATTAAATATAATAAATATACATAACATGTAATCTACAATTTCACACATAAATAATTTATAAAACAATATTATAGTACTATTTATAAAATTTCATTACGTTATTGGATGCTCATTTGTCACACATGTACTATTATTAATACTGTCATAACCAGGAACTTGGGAATAATTTCTGCTAACTATAATAATAAATTATCACATTGAAAACTAAATATAATGTAATTGTGCCAGTTTACCTTGACTTCGTTTCATTAATGAAATTACTGCCAAGGCACCTAAAAGGACGGATCCTCCACAAACATAAGCCAATACACTGCGATAATATGTCGAATCAGGATAATTTTTATGTCTAAAAAGTTAAAAATATTATCTTCAAATACTTAAATAAAACTAGTCTTACAAATTTTGTATGATCACAACTGCAATTCCATTTGCCATTTTATCGGTAAAACTCATAATACCATAAATGAAAGCTCCACTTCCGGTTTTGTCACCAATAAGATCGGCAGTTATTCCTAGGCTTGTTACTAATATTATAGAGCCACTGGCACCTGTAACATAATCTTTATTATAACTATATTTTAGGTGTTATTTTATTACCAAAAAGAAGTGCAACAACATAAATTTCGTAAGTTATAAACTGTACACCAGATCGGAACAATATCAATAAACAAGCAGTTATACCCATTATTGAACCAATAAGATAAGCAAACTATAACACAAAAAATGCAACTAATCACAGTAAACATTTTATTAAATACCTTTCGTCCCAAACGTCTATTTAATTGTTCAATAGTAAGTGATGTAGCAAAACTTCCTATGTACATAATAAGTGGAATTAAAGCCAATGCACTAGCAACCATATTCAATGTTTCATGCAGATATAATGGAATAAAAACTTGACTTAAATTTACAAACAAACGAGTAGACATATATGCAACAGCCACCTTAAACCACACTTATTTACAAATTTAATTTATACATTAAATACAATATTACTTGATATATTTCTTTATTCTGAAGTATTTCAGAAATACTTGTACGAAGTTGTCCTGCTCTTACGCTATCTCCATCACAGTCATTTTCTTCTTTAATAAATGCATGGAAAATAATAGAACATAATAATCCTACACTTAAACCAGTCCAAACAACACTTTGAAATTTTGGAGCATCAGATGGGCCAATTTGTGATTCATTTGTTCCACTATTTATATGAAGTACACTCCACGTTATCACATACACCAATACATTTGAAATTACAGTAAAACCATATCTGCAAAATTTTGTTAAGAATTACTTGTCATAAAAAACATTTTTACTTTCTCTTACCCTATATAAAATATAGGTAAAAGAGAAAGTATTGTCCAAAATTTTCAATATTGATATTTTAGTAAAAATACACGTTTTTGGGTTCCTTAAGTCTGAAAATTATGCTTTTAGAAATTGTTCTGTGCATATTCAGGTTTGTAGTCATCTCCACACCCCAACAATTTGATTAAAATCGGACAACCGAAAGTGCCATTTTATTCTGATCATTTTTTGATTTTTCTCAATTTTCTTGAAATCAGTTTTAATGATTTTTGTTAATTTACTATATTTCTTAACAATTTAATGCCCTTTCATACAATCTAGGCGATTTTTTGGAAAATTTTCCATAAATCGAATAACTAGAAGTACTTTTACAGTTAACTCTGAATAAAATAACTCTGAAACTAAAAGTTCTAGCTAAATAAAAATTTATATTTGCAGTCATAACTGCCTTTGTATGAAAATCAATAATTTAATAATTGGTTAAAATTGAATAATCGTATAAGTACCACTTTATTTCTGTCATTTTTAAAAGCTTTTCGGATTGTTAATTTTTCGCAATTTTTTTGAAATCGGCTCCTAATGATTTTTTAAAACTTAGTATATTTCTTAACTACTCAATTCCATTTTATATGAACTAAACGGTTTCTCTAATAAATTTCCAAAATTATGTAACCGGAAGTAATTGTAGTATTAATTGTGAACCACATATTTCAAAAATTAAACATCATAGTACAATGAAATTTTATATTTAAGTTCTAATAAGAATTTAGTTAAAATCAAATAACCGGAAGTACCATTATTTTTGCAATTTGTAGTCTTGAAGACTGTAATTATTTTTTTTAAACTTGTTACATTTCTTATGGTTATGATACTCTTTTACACAAACTAATCAATTTCGCTAAGAGAATTCGGTGAAACAAGTTATCAAGAAAAATCTCTAGTGTTTAGCAGCGTTTTGCCTGTCCAATAATTGGGATGGCTGACCATTACAATTGTTGTTCCTAAAATAAACAAATAATATTTTAATCATTTGTGGACATTATTTGCATATGTATAATTCGTAAAAGAAAGTAATGTGTCTTGAACTAGGTTTATTTTATAAAGATCAATTTAAAGATTCATATAACAACATTAAAAATTATTCATATATCTTTGTATTTATTATTGTTTACTGCAGTATAATATATACAGGGTGTGCGTGATATAAGGAACATTACTGTAACAGCAAACACATCTTAATATGCGTGACAAAAAATGCTTATAAACTATGTGTCTAAATTGCAGTTTTCGAAATATTTGCAGTTAAAGTTTCCGCCCCCTCCCCCCCGCCTTTTAATTTAGTCTACTGTATTAACCAAAAAATGGGTGGTCAACTACACATCTTTAACCGGTGCCGAAGCCGAATGAAACGCTTCGGTATGATGCATACAATTTCATTAATAAATGTTTCCCAGATATTATTAAGAATACCCGCTAATTACCATTTAAAATGAAAATTTTATTTTTTTCCTTAAAAGTTCTAGTGTGTGTTAATTGTGCAAGTTTATAAAATCTTTAAAATAAAAACAAGGTTTTTACTTAATAGATATGTATCATTTTTAATACATATGTATACAATTGTATTATTGAATATAGACACCTTTTTTTAAATAACTTTCACTTTCACAAAACTGGTTTAACACAACGTTAAATTTTCTTGACAAAAAATATCTTCATATTAATAATATTTGCACTCGCTTGTTTTGTATATAATTTAAATTATGTCAAAATAGTTAAAAATCTAAATGATAAATGAATTTATTAAAACAATATTTGGGTTAAAACTGTGTAACTTTAATAAAAATTAAATGTTTCGAAAACTATTTGTTTCCTTTTTCAATAAAATTGACAACTCAAAAA
>JAHWXV010583711.1:0-10315 GCA_024586415.1 Phrixothrix hirtus | reverse complement strand
GGTTCGTAAAAATAAAAGAGAAGTGCCTCTTGAGCTATTGGAAAATAAAAATCGGCAGTGTGGTACATCGATGTTTGTGTTTGACTCAAAGATGACATTAACGTCAAACAAACCTAACAAAATAAGTTAGTACTTCTGTTATCGACAATGTATTTCACCAATACTTTCAATCAAGGGACGACAAAGCCCGAAATTTTCCATGCCTACAAGTCAACCAAAGGAGCAGCCGATACGTTTGACTAGATGGCTCCAAATATGTGCTGTAATAGGAAAACCAGACATTGGCTGCTTTGTCTATTTTACAACATACTGAATATTGCATCAGTAAATTCTTCTGTTATTTATCACTACAACGTAACGAGCAAAAAATAAAACCTCTATATAGATCAGAATTTATGCTACGACTTCACGAACAACTTATTAGGCCATGGTAACAAGAAAGACTGCGAAATATACCATCTCTTTCGAAAAAATTGAAGGAAAGCATTTCTGACATATTACAAGTGAAGCAGCCTATATATAACAAAGCAGCAAGCTCCTCAACGAAAAGGAAAAAGGAATTACTGCAGTTTGTGTCCTATTTGAAATAAAAGAATGACGACTACCTACTGTTACAAGCGCCAGCAAATAAAGATATATATGGACTGTAATCAAGCAAAACGAATAAGTTTCGTAAATTGCACTTAATGTTCAACGTTTCTTTCATATCGATATATTTCAATTTATTCGTGTATTATACCATATGAATAAAATTAATTTTATCAACTATTTACATATATAAAAAATAAGAAAATAAGGGCAATAAAGGAACTTACTTGCATTATAGAAGTTTTTAATTTTATTGAATGAAATATTACTATATTGCGAAAATTTAGATTCATAGAACATGTTCAGCGCGAGTAAATAAATTTTACGTGTCGTTAGCTTTAATGCACTATCGATGAGCGTTGGCTTTGTATGGTTAAACAAAGATTTATTATACAAATTTCGAAATTAAATTATTAGAAAGAAATGCTTAATTTTATGAAAGAATCAATTGTTCCTAAAGTCAATTACCATATATATTTTTAAAGCCCCTTATTCGAAAAGTTAAGTCAAGTACTTCAAAATTATTTCAAAAGCTCAGAAATTATGTCAGTTAAATGTACTTCAAAACTGTCAGATGTAACAGACAAAGAAGGAGCCAATCTCATAATAAGAAACTACAATGGAGGTAAAACCAATTATAGGAGTACATAAGAATAAAACAAAAATATTACTGGCCAAATTAACAAAGAACAATTCAAGCTTTTATAAATAATTGTGAAGTTTGTCAGCTAACGAAATAGGATATGGAAACTGGTAATTTAAAATTTAATATAACCTCCACAGCTACAAAGACTTTTCAGATACTGCATATAGACAGTATAACCCTAGAAAATAGTAAATTTCTTACAATAATTGATTTATTTACAAAATATGCGCAAGCAGATAAACTTAATAGCGGACAAGAGCAAGGAATATAAGTAGTTAATAAATTAATAAAATATTTTACACATCACCCTATACCCGATCAAATAATTTCAGATAGCGGATTAGAATTTAAACATTCAGTACTAAAAGAATTTTTACAATTACATAAAATATAAATTCACTTTATTAGTAGTCAGCACCCAGAATCAAATGGATTTATAGAAAGATTCCATTCCACTTTAATAGAACATATAGGATTATTTAATAACCAAGATTTATATAACAACGAGACAATAGGAATTAAGGTAAACTATGCTCTTCTAGCATATAATAATACAATTCACTCAGTAACTAAACTAAAACCTTCAGAAATCATGTGAGGACACTTAGATCCTCGATCACCTTTTGAAATCCAAATAAATAAACAATTAATTAATAATTATATAACTGATCATAGAAATAAGATACAGCTATTGTATAAAGATATTAACGAAGATATTCAGAAAAATAAAGAAACAATAATTTCGAAACACAATAAAAGCCGAGAAGAATTACCCGAAATACCAAGTCGTGCATTTTTAAAGAATAAGCAAGAACAGGCTAAAACAAAAAATCAATATAAACCTCAGTTGATAGAAAGTATTAATAAAGAATTGAACCCGCAAAGATCATTGCAGATCACAGAAGTACCACTAAAAATATACACTTATCTAATATTAAGAGACCCACAAAACAATTTCATAATTATGAATCCCTACCAGAATGTTCGCAAGATGTCAAGAATCCCCAATAATAGACATGACATCAAACCCGGGAATCCTTCCCATCAAATTAGGAAAGAACTAAGCATACGTTCCTACATTATTATAATTTAGAATCATTAGTACAAGAATATAATAATTTAAAAATACAATATGAATACCTTAGGACGAACACGTCAAACAATATAGGATTTATTAGAGAATTAAATAATCGCGATAAAATTGTTAATTTCATAAAACTTTGTGCAGAAACAAAACCTAATAATATTAATTTTAAAAAAAGTAGTAGAAGTAGAAGAGGCTTAATAGATAGCTTAGAATCAGTATTTAAATTTTTCACTCGAAACTTAGACGCCGAAGATGGCAAAAGAATTAATGGAATTTGGAACATTTAGATAGTAATCAAAATCAATCAGAAAAACAAATACAGAATCAATATTCAGTTAATCAAGAAGTATTTAAGAATTTCAATGAAGCAATTGAAAATATTAAGCGTAATGAAATAATGCTAAAGTCAAAAATCGTGCAACTGTATGACCTTGTAAATAGTACATTAAATATTCAGCATGTGTCATTTGCGAAGTACTTATACAATGAATTAATTATATTATACAATTCATTATTAACTATCCTACAAGACGTAGAAAACTATATAACATTTTGTAAATTAAGAACTCTTCACCCGAATATAATTAAACGCCAAGAATTGTTTAAACAATTACAGTTAATTAAACAACATTATAAAAATCAACTCCCTTTCGAATTTAAGTACTAAAACATGTTAGATTTTGAATAAATACTTAGGATTAATTCTAAAATAGATTAACCTCAAATTAGTCATTTTATAACAATACCAATTAACTTCAGAATAGATTATGATTTATATTAATTACTAGCTTTACCCACTAAGTATGAGTCAGAATATGTAACAATAATTTCAAATGTAAAATAGTTATTAAAATCAAATGATGAAATAAAGCCCATAACTGACATATGTACAAACAGTAAAATATATCAATGTTCCAACTCAATTAATAACCGCACATGATACGAACTGTGAAAGAGAAATTCTAAAGTCACAGGAATTTAGAAATTGTAAATATACGATATTAAATAAAGAAAATAATCATGCAGAAATAGTACCCGAAATTAATCAATATTTAATGGTCTTCTCAGAAGAAGAAGAACTTTATATAAGTTGTCAAAATGAAAACCACATTAATTCACTCAAGGCCATATTTTTAGTAAAGGAAAATGAGTGTAAAGTAACATTTAAGAATCAACAGTTAAACTTCGGGGAAGCAAGATATGGTACATCAATATCAATGAAAAAAATCCAACTAAAATTAAACTCCTTCGATGGAAAGCAATACCTATGAATCCTATAGTGCCAATATCAAGCTCAAAGTTCATCATCCATTACCCGAGAACCGGGACACTAATAATATACTTATTAATTTTTGCAGCAATTGCAGTCTACTTCGTAAGAAGATATTATCTCAAAAGAAAAACTCTCAACTCCCAGAAAACAAGCAGACGTAACTTCCGGAGGAAGCTCAATTCTAGGTATGGAGGAGTTATGTGACAGTTAAAGTGTAGAATAGACAATATGTTATCTATGTTAACTAAGCAACTCTAATGTTATAAATAGAAATGTTAATTCAATTTACAGCAGATCAGGATATACTTGCAGCTTAGAATAGTCGTACTTGTAAATCATAGGTTATTGTTGTATTGAAAAGTTGATAAATAAATTACATTTTTTAATAGTTTTATAAAGTTAAAACTTAAGTTGTATTAATATAAATTCTACACAATCTGAGGAAATCTTGAAAAGTGGACGGAAAAATGTAGAAAATAATACTAAAAGACAGTTTTGCAGACGAGGTTATTAACAGATATTTCAAAAATGATCATGTCCGTTTCATAAAAAATTTAGAAGGTTATTTCTAATGGAATACCACATATAATGTAATTTTCTTCAGAATTTTTGAACTACAAATAACTTTTTGTACTGTTTATATTAAGTTTAATTAGAGTATAATACATTAATGAAGGAAAATATACCTACTATTAGTATTACTACCAATCATGCCATTCCCTTAACCAGGTAGACAAAACCCAGTATCAAGCCTCCATCTTCTCAATCACAGCATGCACCCGTGCAACCAACCCCCTCTCACTACCACTAGCCTTCACCATAACTCCCACCACTATACAGTATCCACGCCATCCTACTGTTATCCATCAATCCTACTATCTCTACTATCACCCATTTACTATTTTTCCCCATTCCTGTCCTTATACACTTCTTTTGCTTCCATTAAATTCATACAACGTTTTTGGCAAACCCTCCTATTCTTTGTGCTCTTTATTCTCTTTCCTTTCACAATTTCTTCAATTCAAACATCTCTTTCTCGGTCTATCCCTTCTTAGCTCTCCATTCATACCTGTCTCATATATTCTCTCTGTTAAGCGTTCAATACTCATTCGTTCCACATGTCCAAACCATCTTAATGCACTTCTTTCGTACAGTTCAGCAGTGTCTCCTTCACTTGGCACATATCCATCACCCATTCATTCCTTACTCTGTCACGTCTCCTTTTGCCACATGCAGCTCTTAGGTACCTCATAACCACGGCGTTTGTTTTATTCATATGCTTCTTCTGACATACCCAAGTTTCACGGCCCTATAAAACAGTTGAAACAAATACACTATTGTACACAGCTTTTTTAATTCCATACTTAACTGTTCACTCTTGGTTATTCACCACATGCTGCCAATCTTTCTCCTGCTTGCATTCACTCTGTTTTCAATTTCACTATCTACTCGCCCATCATTTGCAAACATTCTGCCAAGGTAACTAAACCTATCCACTTGCTCAATTATCTCACTACCCAACATCAGCTGACATGATTCCTTTTCGCCTTTCCTATTGAAAACCATTACCTTTCTTTTGCCACTATTGATTTTCAAATCCATTCTCACACACTCTTCTGCAAATTTATTCAACATTCGTTGCATTTGGCTCATACTAATCTGCATACATCAACACTTTTCCATTTTTGCTGCCTATATTTATACCACTCACGAATTTATCCATAAATATATTAAATAACAAAGGAAACATCACATCTTGCTCAATTTCAAAATACACACTAACCGTATCTTTCACTCTCGCACATGCTCTGCTTCCATCATACATTGCTTTTATTCAGCAGTTCTCCTTTTACACCATACTCCGCCTGAGTTGCCCGTAACTTGCATCTATTCACACTATCATCAGCTTACTCTAAATCCACAAATGTACAATACAATTCCTCATTAACATGTAAAAACCTCTCGGCCAATTGCTGCAAACTAAATATTTGACCCACGCACCCCCGTCGAGGCATGAACCTACACTATACATCCCATATTTTACTTTCAGTATTTATGTGAACTCTCAGTTATATTCTCCCAAAAACCTTCCCAGCTACACTTAATAAACTTATAGCTCTATAGTTCTTGCATTCATATCTACCATCTATACTTTCGTACGGAGGTACGATCATAGCACCCTTCCAGTCTTCTGTCACTCTTCCTAATTGAACACAAACATTAAATAGTTTTCACAACCATTCACCTAATCGCATACCGCCATACTTTAACATTTCGTTTATACCATTCATCTACTCCAGCAGCTTTCCCATTTTTAACACAGTTTATTGCATTTCATACTTCTTCCTCGTCTATACTCTTATCGTTCTCTTGGATTCTATTTATTTCAGCATTTCCCATATTCACCCTTATCCCAGTATCCCTGTTGCCATACAGCCCATTACAATATTCTTTCCAACGGAATATCACTTTACTTTAATCCCACTCCATTTCATTCTCCCTATTCCGTATTCCATTTACTCGGCTCCTTACTCCCTGCTTCGCATTCCTTACCCACTTCCAAAATAACCTTTTATTACCATCAAAATCATTCTGCATTCTTACTCCCTCCTTCACCCTCAAACTATCTTTACTCTCGTTCACAGCTTCCTTTGCACGCTTTTTTTTGATCCGATGCGCTTTCAGTAGGTCCATTCTGTTCTTCTCATCTGTGGTTCCAATCATTCTCTTATATATTTCTTTCCTCTTTTTTACTGAAACTTTCACGGCAACATTCCACCATGCCTTCCTTCTTGACTTTCAAATTGTACTCTCCCCACAAACTTTAGTTGCACACTCTATCACGATGCTCTTCAATCTCTTCCATGCACATTCGATGCCGCCTTTTCCAATTTATTACTTCCATTTGGATTCTTCTGACAACATTCTCTTCGCTAGGTTTTGTACACATTCTCCTTCTGCAATCTTTCCAATTCACTCTGGTCTTGCTTACGTACTTCTTACGTACCCACTTTCTACCAAGCTCGATTGATCCGTCCCACATTCAGAACTCCTCATCACTCGTGTGTCTTTTACCAATTCATATAACCTCTCATCATAAACAATTAAATTAATCATGCTTCTAGACTCACCTCTTTGCCACGTATGCAAATGGATGTACTTATGTTTAAATCATGTATTCGTTACAAACATACCCTTTTTTAAGCATAGCCCAACTAATGCTACCCCATTCTCATTTGTTCTTGGATCGCCGTATGAGGACAACCACTAAAATCACTAAATCATTCACGTGACATACATTAACTACCCCTTGTAACTCTATCTAAAAGGTTTCACATTCATCCTGTTTATCTCCATTCACGCTACAAGCACTACTTTCCTGATGCCTGTCTTCTTTCGAACCAATAGAAGTCGGGGAGACACTAACTCATACTCCCTTATATGCGCTTAAGCGAATTCGCTCAAAATGAATCGCACTCCAGACCAGAAACCTACGTTTCCCTCATCAATCTCTATCACTTCTTTCCCTTTCCACTTAGTTTCACTCATACACAGCACATCTAGCCTTCTTCCTCTCATTTCACACAAAATCTCGTGTTCCCTTCCATACATCCACCTTACGTTCCACGTCCCACTTTCCATTCCATGTTCTCGCGTTTATTCCAAGGTGGAGCAATCTTGTTCAATCGCAGCCGATCACCATAGCTTTGATCGTCCGAGGCTTTGCTTCGGTTCTTTTTAGCAATGTTCTTAAAGGTAGATCTGGTTGCTAGCCTAGATCATACCCGACAATGTTTTAAAATTTAATTTCAAAAATCATTTTATGATGACTTTGTAAAAGTGTAATAATTCAAACTTGATTTTATGAGTGATTTAAAAATAAGAAAATGTACCACATGGAAGGTAGGTATTATACATATCACTGTTTTACCTTTGGTTGTAGTGGTTATAGTTTTACATGCTTAATGAAATTATTATAAAGTTTGATAATCAGATAACTCTCTAGTTTGTTGTTTAGCAGCTATTAGTGTGTTTTATGGCCACCGCTTGAGGGAACAGTTTACGCTTAGGAACTTTCTCTTTGAAAATAATTTCAGTATGCTCAAAATGGATATAATACACGTGTTTAACGTTATAGGCTAAAGCCTAAGCCTAGGATTTCTTTGTACAGTTAGACTGGTACTGCACTGTACGTTCCTTAAACTGTTGCTTAGTCTGTTCGATGTATAATGATCCACATGTGTCACATTGGATTTTGTAGACCCCTTTACAATCTTAATATATTAGGCGTTGGATCTTTTATTATACTGAAAAGATTTTGGACAGGATATGCACTTGTGAAATCAATGTTGAGGTATTATCGAAGAAGGTTTTCTTATATGAGTAAACAGGTTAACCGCTTAAGGTACGGTTCTGTAATCTCTCGTCTATTCAATTCTGACTCTGCGAGATCAGAGTAATCCAAGGCGGATCAATCTATTGAAATATAGAAAACGACACACAAAACTGTTATTTAGAGAATTACGGTCTGAAGGCAATAAAAATAGATAATCCTCTTCTTTAATGAGATAATATTTCGTTACACCTATTGTAGCTTCATCAGAACTATTGACAGACGTAGAAATAAAAATTGTTAACTATATTATCCAATACAATCTTATACAAAGGTGATAGGTTGGTTAACGCTCGAGGCCTTTTATTCTCAATAAATTGTAATTGTAAAGTTGTTAAAATTGGTATTTATTTGAAAATATTACATGTCTCTGGGTCTTATTTTGATCGCATCATCAGATATAAATAAGTCAAGAATTAACTAAAATCAGTGTATACAAATAATTGTAACATTATAGATATTAATCAAATAATTTAATAATTTTTATAATGTAACTCTTTAAAGGCTTTTAATGAACGAAATAATTTAAAACATAAAACAATTAGACGAGGACTGGACATGTGCATTACAACCTTATACAACTATTAATTAAATTTTAAATGTGCGTCGAGCTTGGTTGTGTTATAAATTATTTTCAAAATTGGTTAAGTAGTTTAATTAATAGTTGTACAGGGTTTTGTTAGGTAATAACCATATTATCCAATAATTAACAGAGGTATAAGTGAAAATTGTTAACCATAACAATTTTTATTTCTACCTCTGTTAATAGCCCCAACGAAGTTTCAATAGAAGTAACTAAATATTGACACATTAAAAAAGAGGGTTATCTTTTTTATTGCACTTAGACCGAAATTCCCTAAATAACAGTTTTTTTAAATAATATAATATAACGGTTGTCTAAAGAAGAATAAAATAAAATTATATATATATAAATCAGTTATATTTAGTCGACCAAAGAATAATAAATAAATTAATTATAATTTCGGGTAATTGGTCTACTCAAATTAAATACTCTTTATATTATACCAATATTTCCCAAATTTATTTTTGCTTCTTCACGGTAAACTAAAAGTAGAATGCAACAACTCAATTAACAAAATGAAAAAGAAAACTAACTATAAAAGCTTACGTATGTGAGTCAAATTAATATACTTATAATATAACATTTTATATTTAAAGTAAAAATTTTTGTGTATAATTTGTTTGAAATAAACATTTTTTGACAAGTCATGGACAAAACCTAATTTGATCTAAAATCTAATTTAATTTAAAATAATGTAGAAATCAAAAATGCAAAATTTAAGTTAATAATTAGAAAATGTAAATTAAAATCATACAAATTATATAATTTACATTATTACATTACTCCTATTTATCAAAAAATGTTAAAATAAATGTATAAATATTACTTAAATTTTCTGTCACTTCTAAAATTAATTGAATCGTTTAAGGTTCTATTAAAACACATCTCTAGAATGCATCTTCTTTTTTTATTATAATCTAAAACTAAAATTTTGATATTATCATAATTTATTTTTTGTGAAAATTTATTGAAATGAATTACTAAAGCCGTTGCATTAGGTTTGACACGGGAATCGCTCTTATGCTATGTTAAACGGCTCTTCTGAGAGGTCTGCCCACAGTATACCTGATCACAAACTAAACATGGAATCAAGTATGCTACATCATGCCTGTTTAAAATAGGTGTTATGTCTTTAAAATTATTTAAAAATTGGCTTAAAGTATCATAATTAAATTTATGAAATATAAAGGGAAGCCTTTTAAACTGTTTTTGAATGAAATACGTAAGTCATTTAATATAAGGAATTTTTTTAAAAAAAGTCATTAGCAATCACTTGCTTAGTACGTTTTTTAATACCACCGTAGTTAATTATTTTGTCTCAAAATTAGGAATTACTTATTTAGATCTTTAGGAATAAAAGATTTTTGTGAGATTTTAGGAATTCTATTTTTGGGCGCCAAAACTAAATTAATTTTATGAACAAAAGAGTGATTAGAAGAATAGTTTATACATCTTTTTCATTTTGTTAATTTCATTGTTCCATTTTACTTTTAGTTTACCTTCAAGTAGCAAAAATAAATTTGCAAAATATTGGTAATATAAAGAGTATTTAATTTGAACTGGCCAATTACCCGGAAATATAATTATATATATATACAGTGCTTTCAGATAATTCCGTTAACCACGTGATCAGTTATTTTTTGGATTCTAGAGAATTTTAGGTTACCTAGTTGACAACTTCAATATTTTACGGTTTTAGTGTAATTTTAATAATTATAATTTTCCTGTTTGTGATTTTGATTGCT